>WIGN01000339.1:0-45659 GCA_014235955.1 Colletotrichum sojae | reverse complement strand
ACATGTCACTTTCTGCAAAGATGCCTGGCTCATCCTGCTCACCCGCGCACCTCGATCGCGCGACCTTAGGGCGGCGGATGATCCGGCCGCACCTGAGCCGCAGGGTGGCAGAAGGCATGAATAATGGAGAAATTATGGTATGGTTATCGCAGCGAATATATCCAAACATCATTCCAGCAGCAAGAGTGACACCCCATCTCCAAGACACAACCGACCCTCCATCATCCCAGAACAACAAACGCAGACGCAACCAGCCCCCAAACCACGAGCATCGAAGAGGTAACCCTTCGTCCCTCCACCCGTCCCGCGCCGCTCTCAGACTCGTCCTCCGGCACGTGCACAGCCACCGCCCGCGACACGTTGAGCTCGCGGTGGTTCTCCTCCAGGCAGCGGTACAGCTCCATCCTCAGCTCCTCCTCGTCGCTCGATTTCGACGTGAATCTGGCCGGCAGCTCGCACCACTCGTAGCAGCCCTCGGAGATCCGCACGGGATTCGGCGCGCAGCACGCCGTCATCGGCCGCGAGACGTTGCGGCCCAGGATCCAGCCGTGGGTGACGTTCTGCGGGACCGGGAGGATGTTGACTATGGCCGCGGGCCCTGAGCATTGTCCGTCGGCCATTTTTGGGGATTGGGAAATTGATGTTGGGTTGCGAGGCTTTGGGAGTGTGTTCGACGGGGGCTTTTGTGGTTTTATCGATGAGTCTGGACAAAGATCGATTTGTTCTGATACAGTTCTCTAATTGAAATTTTAGCTGTAATCTCGGCACATTTGCTCAAAACCGAGATGCATAAGAATCGCGGTTGGTAACGTGGCCCTTGAATCCTGGCTGAACTGCAGCCAAAAGGTTGCCTCAAGTCAAGACACCCTCGAACAACACTCTTGTTCGCCCTGTTACATGGCTGAGCCTTGAGACCGAATCAAACAAAGCAGCCTCCGGAGCCAAAAGGGGCAAAAAGTCCACTGAAGATCTGGTAGAGGGTCCGTCCATGTTAAGCATTTTGCTGGTCGTGGTCAGCAATGACGTCGTGGTCTCACGTCGTAGGATTTCTCAGCCTGTCCATCGTACAGCCTGATCTTCGCCTACACCGACTTGTACATCCAATCCAAAGCTTCCATCGACAAACCCGTCGAAAAAGGTAAAGTCAAGGTTGTCGAGCGCCCAATCGTTGTGCGTCATGTCTCCCAAAGTAGTAAATTCGCCTCTTTCGTCCGCCAAGAGATCTGTTTCCTCGGCCCCGACGTTGTCGTGGTGCACAGCCCCAGGCATGAGCTGAGCTAGGATTGGGTAGCTCGATGGTTTTGGCATTTCCTTCTGTTGTGTATTGTCGCGATCGCTTCTTGCTGCAACTGGTACGACGTCGTGTTCCTTGGTGAACGGCGTTAAATCAGGCCGTCGCGGTATCTTCCCGCCAGAGTCCTTGCGCCTGATCTCAACCACCCAAAACTGCGGAAGACATATGCTCAGAACGGTGTCGTTGTCCGTGAGCTTCGCCCGGTAACCAAAGTCGTCGACGCCCTTGTGGCTGTCGGGAGCAAAGGCGACGTCGTAGGCGGTGCCGGATGCCGCGTCTTCCTCGATCGCCAGGAGGTGCTGGAGCAGAGTAGCCACTCTGGCGGCGATGACATCGTTCTTTGCACCCGTGAGCTCTTCCATCATCTTCAAGATCTCCTCGAGTATTCCTCGGTCGCTCAAGCGCTGGTGCGCTAGGAAGGGAAACCCATTGTCGCCGGACCCCGTGTCTCGTCGGTCGCAAATGTGAGCCAGACACAAGGCGGCAGCAGATATGAAAACCACCATGTCCACCCCTCGGCAATAATGAAGTGCCGTCTGGGCTGTGCGAAAGGTTCTGAATCTGGCCAAGATCTCTCGGCTCGCGGTGACAGCTGCCATCCTGTTGTAGTCGTACTCCTTTTGGCACCTGGAGTGGATGATGTAGGGCATGTGCAGCTGCAGAAGCAAATGGTAGTGTACGAAGTGGTCGTTGAAGCGAAGCGTCTCGGAGATTCTTTCCTCGTGAGTCGTACAGGACAGCATGTTTGGCGGCACCCACCACTGGGCCGGCATGCCTGCTGAAGCATCTTGCAGAAGCTTGTCGATGTCCTTGGTTATTTTCGGGTCACAAGTTTCGGCGGGCGTTCGCTGAAGAAGGCGTCCAGCGGCTACGCAGGACACACGGAGCATTCTCTCGAGGGTCGTACAGGACTCTAGAGCCTCTGGACTAGCGAAGCTCTCGTCGAGGGAGCACTGTGGGAGGCCTAGCATGAGCGAGAGGTAGCGGTCGAATTGAACGATTCGAAACCAAAGGCCGTCGGGCTTGATGACCAAGCCGGCTAGAGACGTTGGGGGGACGCCACGGTTCAGGCCCAGCATCTGGGAAATCATGACTGCTCGACGGGCGGCGAGCCAGGACCGCTTGAGTTCCCCGGCGTAGTTTTCGTAGAGTCCTTCAAGCATGATGCATTCAATGCCCTCGAGGGAAGCGACCAGTTCGTCGTTGGAAGTCACCAGCTTGTGGGCCGTCTTGACCGCTCGAGACATGATGTCTCGGTAACTGACGCTCAAATTGTCGAGGTGGGGGGCAGAAGAGGACGGCATCCCTTGGACAAATGCTGCTAGAATGAGAAGCTTCCTGGCAATCAGGGTCGGGTGGGAGCCTGGCGGTGGAAGTTGCAGGATAGCTTCAGCCGAAGGCAGCGCCGAGCCTGTCGCGGCCGATCGAACGCAGGTTACCGTGCGGATGATCTGAGACGTATCCATCGGGACGCCTAGGATGATGTCCATGTCGTGCTGGCTCGGCCAGGCGGCGAGAAGGCTTCGAGAAATGCCATCGTGGGTTTCGGGGGTTGGAGACTCGTCTGCGGACGTGGACACGACTTCTGATTCCGAACAGGGTCTTTGACTGGTGTCCTGGGTTGCGATTAAGGCGGTGCTCGGCGTCGAACTTGACAGATCTTACCTTTGTCTTTGCAACCGAAGAGCTACCATCCAAGTCATCGCCCAAAGAGACTGTTGCTTCAGCGGTTGACGACCTGGATAACTGTTTCTGCACGTGTGGTGACACGTGACCCTCCTCAAGACGACCGTCCTGACGAGCAGCCCTCAGAAGCTGACCGACGAGAGCCTCCACCTGACCCAGCCTATCAACAATGTGCTTGTTGCTTCCCGGCGGCGGCGGCTGTTCAGAGACGTCTTGACTGATGCAATCCGTGCCGCGACGCTTGCAGCCCTCGCAGTTGTCCGGGGTGATGGCGGAGTAAGAGCATCGCGCCTTCCGCCGCTTGCACTCCCAGCAGCTCTGCGTACCCTTTCGGAGCTTCCGACGCTTCGGGGAAGAGGCGGTATCTCCTAACGGGGACGCGCGGGCCAGACTGATTGGTTCGTCCATCGTATGGGCTCTGCTTGGGTCGATGAGGTCGGATATGGGAGGTTGAGGTTGGAGGAGACGCAGGGGGGGGGGATGTTGATAGCGTGTTTCCTTTGTCGTCCGCCGTTTTGACGGAGGTACTTTTGATGAGGATGAGAGCATTAGTCATCCTTGCTTACGGTCCCGATGAAGCGACGGTGGGTTTAACCTCCGGGACTTATGACCGGGATGGAGTCTTGGCTTGCATATGGTATGGTCCAAACGCTTAGCTTGATGTTGACATCCGATCTATCGGCGGAGGCCAAGCTGAAAGTTGACTGATCGAAGACCATGACGTTGGTGTTGGATATAAAGATGGACATGAACTGTCGCAAAAGACTTGTGTCTTGCCACTTTCGTAGCCATCAACAAGTAAAACACCCCTTCAAACCAAGTATCGCAATTCGCACTCTCTGAAACGCCAAAATGGTCAAAATCGCAATCGCTGGCGGTTCTGGGAGTACGATTTCCCCAGTCGACCCCGAGGGGCTTTGCTGACAGCTCTCAAGATGTGGGCCAAGAGGTCATTGATGCTCTCGTAGCCAGAAACAAGCACGAGATTCTCCTCCTTTCGCGAAAGGTGCAATATACGCGCTTGCTCCTTCTCGCTCACCATCGAATACTGACGATGATAGGACGGACCCGCTGGAGCTCTTCCTCCAGGGGTCAGATGGGTCAAGGCAGACTATAGCGACGTCCCCGGTCTGACAAAGGCCTTGGATGGAGTTCATACCGTCTTGTCCTTTGTTGCTGGCCCTGCCGACCCGAAGAACGCGGCGCAGGGCGACACTCAGAAGAACCTCATCGATGCCTCGCTCCAGGCTGGAGTCAAGCGCTTCGCCCCCAGCGAGTGGACTACGTCTGTAACTCACCCAGCCCGAGTCTTTCCTTCCTAACGCCTTATGTTGTCTCGCAGGACCAACTTTGACCACATGTTCTGGTTCAACTACAAGATAGGGGTGCGAGACTACCTCGCCGAGGTCAACAAGGACAAGAAGGTCCGTGGGAAAATTCCCGATTGATCATGAAGAACAATTGCTGATGTTGCCACTCGTAGGTTCTGGAGTACACATTGTTCCAGCCGGGACTGTTCACCAACTACCTGACCTACCCCTTTAGCTCCTCCAAGCACGTCCACCTCTTCGAGACGCCGATAAACTTCCACCAGCGCCGAGCCCTTGTCGTCGGCGGCGGAGAAGATGCCGTCATAACCCTCACCACGGCCCAGGACGCCGCAAAGGTCGCCGCCCTGGCCATCGAGTACGAGGGAGAGTGGCCTATCGTCGGCGGTATCAAGGGGTCGGACCTCACCGTCCGCCAGATCATCGAGCTGGGCGAGAAAGTCCGCGGTTCGTCTCAGATCCCAAGATTTCTCCTATCTGACTTTAAGAACTGACTTCGTTATGTGAAATAGGAGGACCTTTTGCCGTCGAGAGGCTCAAGACCGACGAGCTCAAGACCGGGACGGCCAAGCCGTCGTGGAAGCCAATCGTCTCCCACCCGTCGATCCCGCCCGAGATGCGCGAGTCGGCTGCTTTAAGCCTGGTCTCCGGGGTGCTGCTCGCCTATTCGGCCGGCGTTTTTCAGGTCTCGGACGAGTGGAACCGGCTCCTGCCCGACTTCGAGTTCACGCAGCCCGAGGAGTTTCTGGGCAAGGCCTGGGCCGAGATCGACACCGGGGCCAAGACTGTTCACACGGATTATTGAGTCGAGGCAGACGGAAGAGTCGGTGTAACCAGCGCGTAACACACGTATCCCACAGTCTTAAAGGTTCGCGTACTAGTTCTTGCGGGGCTTCTCATATAGTCAGGCCCCGCAGGTAGCAAGCACCCTAACCTTTAGGACCGTGGGATATATGTAGGTAGGGAAGATGCCTGGAACTGTTGTTCGTCGAGCTGCTGACCGCTCGCGGAGGCCGAGAGTGCGACGTCCCGGGCCCGTATTGAAGTGCCTAGGAAAGGTAAACTGGTCAACCTGCGAGCCCATCACTCCCGTATCGAAGGCCCCCCCTCGCGCCTAGGAAAGGTAAATTGGTCAACCTGCGCGTCCATGACTTCTGCCCATTGAGCATTCCCCCGGACTCCAAACATTTTCCGACCTCTTCCAAGTCCCTGACAAGATAGTCCTTACTGGTAGTTAGTTGTAAGGCCAAAACATTCACAAGCTCAGTCGGTTTGTTGCCCCCATAGAAGCGCCCCTCTTGGTTCTGGGGGGCTGACTGACAGACCGAAGTAGGAAGTCTTCCTCGTTGTCAACCACGCTAGACGGGGAAAACTTGGGGGTTGCTCGCCATGCCGTTGCTGGCGAACGTGCCAAGGTTCTGGAAAGAGACTCGTCAACCTTCAACGGAAAGACGGCTTTTTGGCTGGCAACTTAATTATATTAATTATGCCGTCTCTCTTGACCCGTGCTGTATTCTGCCGGAAATGAGTGGAAACAAGCGGTCCGATATGCTCGCATCCGGCCATGGTGGAGCTTCGTGTCGGAGAGCGAGCATGAGGACGATGTTGAATAGCAACAAGAAAGAGACCCAGAGACTTCAGTAAAACTTTAACAGAAAGACGGCCTTTTTTGTCTGGCGACCTAAACATGTTAATCGGGTCGCCCCCTCTTGACCCGTGACGTATTCCGTTGGAAATTGAGTCGATACAACCGGTCCGAGATGCTCGCATCCGGCCGCCGAAAGGACGGCATCATGACCACCTTACCAGACCTCCGTGATAAACGATACGACGACTCTTTGCCGATGTATCCGGTCAGCTAAAAGGCGAAAACATAAAAAGGCGGCATCGTGTCCCTCTTACTCGGCATCAACTTCCAGCTCCAACACACATCTCCGGCGTCCTCTGTCCATTCAGAATACTCTACGCTTCTAAACCCAAGAAACCCATCCACCCCCAGAAAAATGCAGTTCAAACTCATCCTCGCGACCTTCTTCGCCACCGCGGCCCTGGCGGTCCCCGCGATCGAGCAGAACAGCGCCCTCGAGCACCCGAAGCTCGTCGGCCGTCCCAAGGGCCCCACCAACCCCTCCGGGCCCAGCTGCTGCTCCTCCACCCCGGGCGTCTGCCAGTCCTCTTGCGTGAGTCGATGCCAAATGGAATGTTCATCGAGTCTCGGAAGGCTAATGTTGGTCACAGTGCCCGAGTGGATGCCCCTGAAGCATGCCAGCGAATCGAGGCAGCTAGCAACAGTGGCTCGTGGCTATTTGGAAGGGAAATTTCCGTTGGGGCCTGCCTTTACACTGCATGTAGATACACGAGAAACATACAGAGGGCCTCAATAAAGCATCATCGCAGTAGTCGCGCAGTCATTTGGAGTATTGAGACCGAAACGACCGACGCTAGTTTTCGACGCCTGTCAAGTCATCACCCTGGGAAAGGAAGGATGACCCGATGTTGACTCGGTTGTGGACGCCATCCGCTTCGGGCCGTAGACGAAGCGGTAGTTCAAGCCTTTACAGCGTGCGAGAAAGTGTCATTTGTGCAAAGAGTTAAATTACTGATAGAGCTCTTCGCTCAAGGCCATATCCAGCGTGCTATCTTCCGTGAACAAGCGCGGTACATATCTACACAGCTATAATTACGACAGACCGCCATCTACTTACACTCTCACAACGGCTCGTCGCCTCCCATGCGCTCGTTCTCCTCGCTAATATCGTAGCCCATCTCCCTTGCGTTGCGCACCCTCTCATTAGCTACCCGCGTCGCGTGCCATGCATCCCACTTCGCCTTGTCTTCCGGCGCCTCGGCACGTGACTTCACAAGTCCCTTCTTGCGCAGGCGGCGGCGAAGCTGGCGCTTGCCGTAGAAGTCGAGCCTGCTGATGTCGATCGTTGCGATATCCGTGCCGGTCACGTAGTCGTGAGCGTCGGCCCAGAGGTCGGAAGCCTCCTCGGTCAGCTGGTTCGCCATTTGGCGACCCCAGCCATTGGTCGCCCACTCGTCCAGCTTCACAGGCAGAGCCACGCCCCAGGTGGGATCAGTCGAGGACCAGACGCAGGGGGTCGAGGTGCAAGTTGTCGGTCGGCAGTAGAGTTCGCACATGGCGGACTCTGCGGCGTACCAGACCGAGACAAGCAACAACACCACACCAAGGAAGCTGAGACGGTACGAGTTGGGTCGGAAGATGCTCGGCGCCGGGATATGGACGTAACTGACATTGCCGTCCTTGGACGCGGGGCTGCTGATGCACGTCGGGCAGTTGTAGGCGTGGTCGGGGTTGTGACGGTGCGACTTCTGGGCTTGCTGCTCCTCCTGCTTGCCGGCCACACGATCCAGCATCTTGTCCATCTTCTCGGTAGAAGCCGCCTCGTTGTATCTGCCCTCTGTGTGGGACATCTGACCTTCCAGACGCTCGATGCCCTGCTTGGCAGTGCGAATGCTGTAGAGACCATCTTTCAGCGTCTTGCTCATTCTGTCGATCTGCTCGAGCTGGAGATCCCGTTCGCTCTTGGTGATGTCGGGTTTGGCCTCGACCTCCGCACGCTTGCTGTCCATCTCGGAAATCATGGATTCGATCTCGGGAGCGGGCGCGTCTTGAAGGTTGTGCATATTGCACAGCTCTTCGAAGTCGTCGAGTGTCGAGTCCTCGATTTGGTGGATGCGGTGGAGTTCCATCATGTCGTCCTTGACGGTCGGAGGCTTGACCGAGTTGATAAGCGGTCGGCGTTGCTTGCTGACAGACTTGTTGCGGCGCCGAAGCGTAGACGTCGTGGCAGTGGTTGAACTTGCCTTGCCTGGTTCCTTCTGGTCGCTGGCCTCCGAGCCCGATTCGCTGGCCTTCGACATTGATCTCGCCCTCGAGGATGCGCGCGAGCTTCTTCTGCTCAAAGGGGTTCGTCTAAAGCTTGTGGAAGATGTGGTATCAGACTTGATGCAGGGTTTAACCTTTTCAACCCTGACCGTAGCGGGAGTCTCCACGTAGGCGCCGGTAACTTTAGGAGTGGGAAGTGACAGCGGGTCCACCTTGACAGGTCGCGGGGTTTCGTCGGAGAGGAGGTCATTATCCTCGTCGTCTTCGCTGGAAGGGGCTGCAGACGGTGGCCGGGTAGATCCTCTCTCAGACTGGTTGTCTGCAGGGGCGAAGAGCTTCATCTCCTGCTCGATTCGGTCAATGGGGTCGCCATCCGACATAGCAACGCTCTTTCTGCTGTCCTTAGTAGAGTCGATAGAACGTTGGCGGCGTTCGCGACGTAGCCCGGCCGACTTTGGCCTGTCCGAATCCGACGCTTTTGGCTCTTCCTTGGGATGGGGTTGAGCATCGTGGGTATCGGGGGAAGGCTCCAGAGGCTTCGGGTCATCCTTGCGGCTGCGTCGGGGAAAGTCGACCTTTCGGTCCGAGTCTGAAGTTCTTGGTCGATCTTCGCTCCTGCGACGCGGAACGTATGGCTTTTTGACCGGCTCTTCCGTCACTTTCACTGGCGCCACGACATCTTCGTCAGCCTTTTGGCCAGCCTTCTCAATCTGCCCATCCTCTTCCAGCTTCTCGAGCTCCTCCTTCTCGACCTTCTCCGGCGCACGCTTGACGGCACGTTCCCGCGCATGCTGCTGGAATCTCTCCTCGATCGTTGGCCGGGGCTTTTCTTCCACGGATGGCTTCCCCGCACGCTCGCTAGCACTTTCCTTGTCGTCATTCTTAATCTCTTCAGCCTTGGCAACGATCGCGGGCTGAGCCTGGGAATCAGGAATCGAGGTGTCGGTGGTAGGCTGCGCCGGCGGTTCCCGGAATCGCTTCTGATCATCCGGCTTCTCCGCCTCGGCAAGCTTGGGCCGGGGCTGGGTCTCGGCAACCGGACTGCTGCTAGTAGCTCTGGCAAGTCGCTGCAGCAAGTCTCGGGAATCGGTTCGCGTATGCGCCAGGTCAGGCCTGGGAGGTGACTTCGGGCTCGCCAGCCCCTTGCGGCCACTCTCCACTGACTCTTCCTCAGGCCTGTTCGGTTTGGGTACAGAAGGTCTTCTGTATATGGTGACGGGTGTGTCGGCAATGTGCTGGCCCTTCTCTTCATCTGCCGTAGTATGCCGCCTTCCTGTCGTCTCGCGAGCGGGTGCTATTTCCTCCACAGGCTCGTCAATGCGGGTTTCCTCCGGTGACAGGTCTCTGGACATGGAATTTTGCTCCCGAATCTCTTCCAGACGGCTCGAAGCCATGGCTCTCTTAGACAACGACTCGGCCTCCCGTGCGCGAATCTCATCCAACTTCGTGTTCTTGGGCTTCGGGCGCTCTTTCGCTGCTGCCACCGCGTCCTCTTCTGCAGCTTCCTCGTGAATTGGCAAGTCATCCGGTGTCGGGTAGTACGAACGGGCCATCAACATCTTGGCCATCTCCTCCTCGGCCTCTGCCTCCCTCTCTCGAATCTCGGCCAGCTTTGTGTTCTTAGACCGAGGCTGGTTTTTCCGTATCTCCGCCAGTTGCTCGTTGGCCTCGATCTCGCGTTGACGAATCTCATCAATCCTAGTGTTAGATCGCGTGGTTCGGGAGGGACTGGGCTCAGAGAACGCTCCCCTCTTGTATGGACTGTCTGATTTCAGTCCGTCGGCATCGTCGGGATATGCGCTGCCCATTGAAAGTCGCTGGTTGGGATTGTCCTGCGCGGTGCCGCCAATCTTAATGCGCGGGCTATCCGAAATTTGCAGATCTCCAGCCGTGAAGTCCGCGTCCAGCTGCCAAGCGTAGCTCTTATCAGGGGATCTTGTTTCTGGGTTCGTGGAAGTCGGTCGCGAGGTTGGGGGCGTCGGCTCGAGTGCATTGCTGGCTTCAATGGACGGGAGTGGTGTATTGGCCGCATCCTCCAAGTCCAACCTTGACATGCTCCTCCGCTTGATACCCTTTTCGTCTTGCTCCAGGAGATGCTTAATCCAGCCCTCGGGCACCTTGCTCTTAGCAAAAGCAGCGCCCGTGTTGGGGCTCCCGTTCAAGCTCCCATAGCTCGTCCTCCTTGCCAGGGACTGGCCACCGTTGAGGCTACTGTTGCTCGCCCTCCGACCAAGGCCCTGGCCTCCATTCAGGCTGCTGTTGCTTGTTTTCCTCGCGAGAGTCTGACCAGTCTCGGCGATCTTGGGCCCTATTCTAGAGGTGCCGAAAAGGGTTTCTGGCTGACGGTCGGCGCTCGGAGACTTTTCAAGTTCACGTTCGTATTGGGTAAGTCGGCGTGTGAAGCTTCCAGAGCTGGAGCTGCTCTGTTGGGACGCCGGACTACCGTATTTCGAAACGTAGCTATCGCGCAAGTTGTCGTGGGAGAGTCGGGAATGGGGTCTAGGGCGGCTATAGTCGACTGCATCTTTGCCGAGTGTCTGTCGAACTTTGGCCTCATCCGGGACCTGCCTGTGGATGTAGGGTCGTGGTGCGGGGCTGGGAGACGCGTCGATGGCGGCTGGCGATGCTATTCGGGCTCTCTCTATCGGGTTTCGGCGCTCGTCGTCTCCAGCGGCCAACTGCCACATGTCTGCGACGGATGGTATTTTTCCTTTGGAGAAGACGCCAATTGATTTCGGTCGTGGAATTCGGGAGCCAGGCGAACCGACTTCAGCCGAGTGATTGGATCCGATCGATGGAGTCTGGGAGAGAGAGCTTGAGGGTCGGGGAATAGCTGCCCGGGAGGGGGGACGAGGAGAGGCAGAGCTTGGAGGGCGAGGGATCGCGGCGGCACGGGAGGGCGGACGCGCGTTCGTGGGAGAGTAGCCATATCGGTTGGATCCCGAGACAGATTGAACGGGGTCTCTGGGACCAAGACTCTCGCGCGAAGCCCTGGTGAACAGCGGCTTACGTCCTTCTTGATCGATGTTGAATTGCGTAGAGGAACGGCGATTCGTTCGCGCCGCCAAGGCGTTACGGGCAGGTCCTTCGTGGTCCATGACGGCAGCAAGTTGAGGCCACGTTCGTTCGTCGGTGGTGGTGATCAGTAGCGTCGAGCTGCGCAGACCTGCATTGTTTTGCGATGCGATTTGACGATGGGTCGCGTCATGTCACTATGGACGCGACGTGTTTGAGAAAAGGAACCGAGTCGCACAGAAGCTATGCGTCGGGCAGAGGCATCGTGTTCGCAGCGCTTCGCAGTTATCAGGGGAAAATCAGCGCGCAAAGTGAAAGGAGAAAGATAATATTAGGGACGGCGGGCGAGCAACTGGTGAACCGCGTCTCCCAGGGAAGGCGACCGGGGGACCCCTAGGCTTCTTTCCTCCTTGAGCTTAACCCCACACGGCCCCTCCTAAATCTCGCTACGGAAAAACATCATCGGAAATGACTAATCGGAAGCTTCCGGTGGTGATAGTGGGGGTCCATTACTTGGGCCTGGACCCTGCATGGACGCCTCAATACGGCGTCGGCCGTTGGAAAAACGTGCAAAACGGCGTGACCCCCGTTTCTCTTTCAACGGTTGAATAGGTAATTTGACCGACGAGCTTCCTCAGGTTCTGCCGCTCCCTACCTTCATAATTCTGTCTCCGTGACATCCGAAAGATCCCTGGTCAACATGTCGAGATCCCGGTTCTCAGCTGCCCACGCAAGGCCTCCACATCTTCCTGCAGCTCATCTTGCAGACGACAATTGCGCGTCATCAGAGATCCAATTTCCCCTGATCTGATTTCCCTTTTTGTGCGCGATACAATGAAGAGCTATACCTCATCGGGACGGGGCTCCCCCTGCCTCAAGACACGGACGTGCACAGGAGCTTTGTGCAGGAGACTCCATAAATCGAAAGTATGTCCACGTCTTGTTTGATTGCAACAGTCCGAGCTGGGATCCATTGCGATTGCGACCGAAGCTCCATAGACCTTGCCGGCCGCCATGAAGTCGCAGCCAACCATCGTCCGGCCGTGTGGCTACATGTAAGAGCCATTGGCGACATCTCTTTTCGGTGAAAGAGTCTCTAACTGTCTATAGGGAGAAATACTCCACGTGTCGTCACTCTCTGGATCTTTACCACTGCGTCTCTGTCACTGGCCGGTATGCGGTCCCGGCCACAAGAGGGTCAGACCATGAGGGCCTCAGGGCACTTCTTCAACGAGCTGTCGTACAGATTGTTCTGGAACAACCCATGATGCGCGTCGGCATCGTCGATGAGGACAAACAAAGCACAAGCTTTGTCCACATTCCGCGGATTGACTTGTCAGAGCATGTTCAGTGGTTCGGCCCGTGCCAGCCGGACACCGTGGATGCCACTCTTAGCAAACACCTGTCATTCCATCATAGCCAACCCTGGCCAGAAACCGACCGGCGCCCGCCGTGGAAGGTCACCGTCATTCCGGTCCACGGTGGAGAACCGCACTCCGAGATCGAGGTCGTTTATTCTTTCCACCACGCCATCAACGACGGCAATAGCGGGTCAATCTTCCATTCGAGACTCCTCCAGGCGCTCAAGAATCCGGCCGAGGAGCTGCCAGGACTTGATGGCAAAGCATTGGAGCTCCCCGAGTTGCCATTGGTTCCTCCACCCCAACACGAGCTGGTCAACAGTCGCATCAGCTGGCCGTTCTTCCTGTGGACTCTGTGGGGTGCTTTTGGCCCTTGCTGGCTGAAGAGCAAGCCTCAGGTCGTCCCTTGGAAGGCCCGTCCTATTGATCTCTCCCAGCCAAAACAGACAAACACGCACATCCTTCGAGTGCCGGCTCCGATTGCCGCCAAGTTGGTAGCCGCAGCACGCGCCCACTCCCTGACGCTGACGCCATTGCTCCACGCCCTCATCGCCGCCTCTGTTTCCCGTCAGCTCCCGGCGTCCGAAGCCCCCACGTTCGAGCCCTGCTCTCCAGTCAGCCTGAGACGATGCGTCTCCAGTACTTCGAACTTTGACACGAAAAACACGATGCTTGTCCTCGTTACTTCGGCAGATCACCCGATCCCGAGCTCTCTGATAGCCAAGCTGCGCGAGTCGACAGACGAGAACGACGAGAGCGCGATCTGGGCGGTGGCAAACTGCGTGAAGACCAGCCTGAACCAGAAGCTGGCCAGCATCCCCCACGACGATCCCGGAGCCATGCTCAAGTACGTCAGCGACTACCACGGCTTCTTCCGGCAGAAGAATGGCGAGCAACGGAGCAACAGCTGGGAGCTCAGCAACCTGGGAGCCGTCGACGGCGGAGATGATGCTGGCGACTGGCGGATGACGCGGGCCGTGTTCTCCCAGTCGGCGTCGGCTGTGAGCCCGGGGCTCAGCGTCAACGTCGCAGGCATCAAGGGCGGCGACCTAACCCTGACTATCTGCTGGAACCCCTCTGCGGTAGATACCGCACTGGTGAACGGCTTAGCTGCGGACTTGGAGGTCTGGATGGCAAAGATCGCTGGTGCCGATGAAGCGTAACTCCAATGTACAGGAACAAGAGTTGTAGCACTGTGTGTAGTAGATAGCTACATTAGCCCGCCAATGTCCGGCTCTATTACTGATGTCCGTCCTTGTTTCTTCCGTCTGTCCGTATCGCTTCTCTTCCAGGACCATCGCTTCTGTCCGCTATCGTCACTTCTATCCGTCGCCTTCACCTCTATCCAATGCATCGTACTTAGAGGATGTGGGATACTCAACTTAGCAGTGCGAAATAAGAGTCCCATGTTGGGCTCCAATGTATTCGAGAACCACATGTATGCCAGAGTGATTAGTTTGCAAGTTGCCTATATCTCCATATTCACATTTCCGTCTTACCAATACCGATATTTGGTTTGAAGAATGGTTTTCGATTTCTGTTGCTACCAAAGAACTGCCTGCAGCACAAGGAAGTGGACGTCATGATGCTACAGTGCTGCACGATCACCAACATACCAGCCCTCGAGCCCCTCCCTCAGTATAGACCGGTTTCAAACCCTCTCAAAGTCTTAAGAAGACGTCGGGGGATACTAGCAACCGTTCCGACCCTCAGGCGTCGCCTGGTTGGCAAATCCAAGGCGTGCTCCCCACCAAGCCCAACCAGATTCCCATAGGCCTGTAGCACGCCGTCTCTGTCCTTCTGCTCCACACGGTCAAACGCAACGTGCGATGCGAAGAGATTGACAAAATCAATGATACCAGTAACGTTCTTGGCCACCTTCTTTGCGAATTCGCCTCGATATTTGCCACTGGCCTCTCCGACGATACCTCGTAGAAACTCGTCCAAAGGCTCCCTGCAGCCTCCCCAAGCAATGGTTGTTGACGCGCCGTTCTCCAGAAGATAGTTTATGATTGTAACATTCCTCGGGGAGAGGGGTGGCAACCCACCGAGAGCGCAAACTATTGTGGACAGTGCGGCCGTTCCCAGGGTTGGCCCTTCCTCCACGGGCCATCCCAGCGTCAGGCCAATGACCATCGAGTACTTCACGGGCGTTTCCAGTGTCAGACCGGTGATCTTCAGGTACTCCATGAGGCTCTTCAAGTCAAAGTCCTTGTCTGTGCACATGAGAAAGAACGTGCGCATGAGAACCGGTTGAAGGCTTTCACGCGAGACCATGAACGGGAGGGACTTGACGGTCTCACGCGTCAGCATCAAGAATGCTCTTCTTTTGGGCAGAACGTCCTCTGGGGATGTCGGTTCGCATCTCTCTCGCCAATTCCAGATAATATATGGAAGTAAGGAACTGCCTTCGGCATTTGATCGACAGTCATTCTTCCAAGCCGGACTACCACTTCTCAAAAGTGTCATTACTGCTTCGGGTCGCCGTAAGTCAAACGCCACAGCAACTGCTGGAGCACGCGAGTATATGCTCGCCATACCGTAGTCGACTGGGTCCGCCCTCATAGATAGAAACAGGTGAGTCATTGAGCGGTCCGCAGAGAGCATGACGTAGCTCAGTGGGCTCTTAGCACCATGGAAACGGCCAGACCGAGAACCACAAGAACCACTAGAAGAGTTGATATCAACGCCCGTCTTGCGAACTAAACGTCGTGAAATTGTCTTGTTTCCATGAAGTGCAGCAGTATGCAGTGCGGTAATGGGTTCAGATTGCGAACTTGCGTCTCCCAGGGCACGGTATGTCCGGCCGTATGCTTTGATCCAGGTAAGGTGGGAACCTTCCGCATGTGCATCGTACTGCAGAACTGTTGAAGCGGCGTTGTAAATCTTTTCGACCTCGTGCAGGTCAGGAATTCCTGGCCCTGACCGATCGATTACGCATTCTGGGCTGGCACCGGCATTGAGTAGTCGGTGGGCGATACCTGTGTGTCCTTGACAGATTGCGTAGTGTAATGGCGTCCATGCCATGACCTTCCGGTCTTGAGGTTGGAAATAGTAAGGGTCCGAGGGTCCGTATTCGAATGACCGGTGATAAGTGGGCATATTCTCTTCTACTGTTTCGCATCCGCAGTAAGGACGGCCTGGGGCCTCAAGGTTGACACCTTTCGACATGAGCCAGGCAACGACCTTCATCTGCCCAGCCGCAACCGCGAAATGTAGAGGGGTTCCCCACCTGGCAGCAGGCGAGAGATTGTACTTGATTCCTAGTTTCGATCTCTCCTTAACCGTCATGGGATAAATGCGGATACGGTTAAGGTCGGCGCCATACTTCTCATGAGCGAGCTGAAGGGCAGGGAGGTTTCCACAGCGAGCGGCACCAATGATGAGGATGGGGGCGTGGGCCTTCGCCGGAGAGTCGTAGTCGTACAGAAACCGCGTGAAAACGGCGTGAAACCCCTTGCTGACTCTGGCCAGGGCGGAGAGAGCGCCAAAGGATAAGCCAAGTTCTTCACCGATGAGTTCAAGGAGCTCTGTTGGGAGATTCGGAAGTGCGGCCCATTTATATTTGAGATTGGACATCTTATGGCGGTCGTCGTGTAGAGAAATCGCTTGAAAGAGCGGTGAAAAGTTCTTTCGAAAGGTGTTGGTTGAAGAAACTATTCAGGAACCAGTATTAGGTAGGGATATGGGTTGGGTGTTGGCTTGGGTGGGATGGACGGGGGTAGTGGCGGACAGCAAACCTTTGGCTGCAAAGGTGCAGAGGTGGACAACAGCCAGCCACGGTAATAAACCTTAGGTGTAGATGGATGGAACCTTTTTGTCTTCTAGAACCTAGTTGAGGTACGTACTTGCAGGCCCGTAAGGGCCTGCCAGCTGCCCGGTTCCATCCATACCTACACATGGAGATTGCCAGGTGCCCAGGCATTCGTCAACTAGGCCCGGGGTATGAATGCAAGCCTTGTTCTCGAATGTCTTCCAACAACCAAAGCAACTTGGACAAGATGACCGACAACAACAATCAGAAACGGATCAAAGCGGCGCTGGCTGCCAAGCCGTGGTTCGGTTTCGACCTAGACGACACGCTGCACGAGTTCCGTCGCGCATCGTCCGCCGCAACAGCCAAAACACTCGAGAAGATTTCGCGGCAGCACGACATTCCCATGGCCTCTCTCGGGCAAGAATACTCTGAGATCCTCCGCGAAACGACCCTGGGCGCCTTCTCTGACGGCAAAACATCGTTCGAGTACAGGAGAGACCGGTTCGGGTCGCTGATGGCACGTTTCTCGCTGGTCCCGGACGCCGAGTTTCTGAGCCGGCTGCTCGAGGTCTACGAAAACACGCTAAATGATTCTCTGAGGCTCAAGGATGGGGCGCTGGAACTTTTGTTGAAGCTGAAAGCAGCGGGAAAGAAGGTTGCCGTCATCACCGAGGGACCGCAAGACGCCCAGGAGCGGACGCTGAAGCACCTCGGGATCGCGGAACACGTCGACTTCCTGGCCACCACCAATTTCTTCAAGGTCTCCAAGACCGAAGGTCTTTTTCCGAAGGTCCTGGAACACTTGGGTATCCCAGCTGCGGACATGGTTTGTTTTGGCGACAACCAAGCAAGGGATACCACACCGGCCATGGAAGCGGGGATTCTCAGCATTCATTTCGCTGAGCATGCAGAGACGTCCTTCGACGCTGATCCTCCACATGTCAAGACCCTGCAGGAGATTGTGCTTCTGATTTTGTAGCTACCTGAGTGGTGATGAGGTTCTCAGGAATGGTTGTGACTTGGGGGCAGGGATGAGCGGCAGAAGGGCAGTCCACGACTACTTAAAGGCTCTAAGGTGTAGAACAGAGAAGTTGAGGCTGCCTAGGTTACATTCCCAGCGTCAAGGAAGAAGATAAAGGTGGAGGCTGTGCAGAGGCAGATGAGAGGCCGGGAATGAGGATGTAGGTAGGTACAGAAAGTTAAACTGGGTAGGGCTAAAAAGACAGAATGGGAAGTAAGCTGCTGTCTCTACGGGAAAAATGATATTCGGACAAAGCTTTTTTGTCTGCCTGCCCTCTTGAAAGTTCGTCAATTCTTTTTCTCCTCACAGTCAGAGTTTTTCTTTTCTGCCAATCTACCTATCTACTATTCACCGTCTCTATTCACCGTCTCTATTCACTGCTTTCAATGCTTGTCTCCAGTCACTGTCTCTAGTTCTGCCTCTCTGGTCTTCCCACAGAATACCTGTGGGAATATCCTCAACGGCATCAGCCACGGCACTAGTGGCTGTGGTGGCCAAGGAGGTCACGTGTCCGGCACGTACCACACCGGACGTAGTTCCGGTGTCTTCCCTAGGCTCAGGCCTACGCTAGACAATCAAGAATCAAGCAATCTTTGACACCACGTATTTCGACCTACCCAAGCAGTATACTGCCATGAGCATTCGCCTTGTGTGAACCAACAATACCATAACTAGGAACGACAGCGGCGCCGAAGATCGTTTAGTTGCAGGGCATCCACAGCTTCCTCCGGCATGGACTTCTGAATTTGGTCGTAAAACTTCCCTGCTGACCCTGATCCGGTGAAAACAAGACCACTGAACAGACTAGGTAAATTACTCTGGTCTTCTTGCAGAGGGTACCACACACCGAGCTCTCCTAGGCAGATGATAATATGCGCAAAATCCATAGGATCCGAGTTGCATTCCCTCATCCGCTTGAATAAGCAAGCAAGCGGCGAAAGTTCCATATCTCCAGCGAAGCGCATCCTAGTCGTCTTTTTCATGGCCCAGAGCAAGTCAAGTATTCTTTGGATGAAGAGGCCAATGCTGTTTTTCGGCCAGTTGCTGATAGTGAAGCAGAACGCCAGTGTGAAGACGTTTGTGGTAGCGTGGCGTGGAAGTTTGAAGCCATCCAGTTGGCATTTGGGGTCAAACTCATGCTCGTAGAGGCAGTCGTGGCCTCCTTCCCGCAAGAGGGAGCCGACAGACCTGAAAATGGAGTAAGATGCGCGGCCTGAACTATGTTGCGATGAACAGAACCGAATGAACGCGGTGCTCAGCTCCGAGTTCAAGTCAGCGTTACCCACACCCCCCTCATGCGTCCGCATCGCTGCTTTTATGATAGAATCTAGGTCATCAACGAGCCTTTCATCGAAAACTTTCTGCACAGAATAGTCCTCGTGTGAAGCTTGCGGGGGGTCGAACCAGTGGCGTTCAAAATTATCCAGGAGGAACTTGATTCGAGCTTCCTTGCGGTTGGTTTTGTCGATCGTGAGCCAAGAAAAGCCTCCGCGAAGAAGTAGGTAACGTCGACAGTCATGTGAATTGGTGGCGATTACGAACTCGAGCGTATCGAAGGCGATACCCGCGCGTTGGTGGTAGAATCTTGTTGTTGTTGTCATGGTAGAATCTAGCGTACCCATCGGCGCCCAACCGCGATATCATGAGCTCCACCATAGGAAGCTCCCAGTCAGCTGCTCGGCTAGCCGATTCGGAAGTCAATTCAGAGTCGAGATGAAAGAAGTCAAAAAAATCCGATTCACTGCCAGTATCCGAGGACTTCTCGCCTCCCGGATCTCTTCTAAATTCGCAGGTCTCGGGATGCTCTTGAAAGAGAACGGCGTAGTGAATTGCCTTTGCGCCAAGTCCATCTTCAGTCTCAATATCGATGCCAAAATCTCTCACAAGATAGATCACCAGATGCTTTCTGCCACTTGCAGCAGCAACGTGAAGTGCCGGGATTGGGTGTCGTTCATCCTTTCTGTTGTCCGCGTATCGCTCATCTTCCTTGGGAAATCGGCGGGCAGGCGGGTATGGCAAACTGGCAGCATCGATTCTGTCTGACAATTTTTGCAACGCGGTGGAGACCGGCACCCGAACGTCATCGCAGGAGGCTCCGGCGTAAATGAGAAGGCGAGCAATAGAGTCTTGTCTTTTGCAGAGAGCATAGTGAAGGGCCGTCCACGGCGGGAAATCGCTGGGATCCCGGCCGCACGTGAGTTGTTCCGAGAACGGGACGGTCCCCAACGACGCGCATGTGCAAAGAAAGCGGGCTGGGGCTTCCAGATCGACCTGCTGATCGACGAGCCACCGGACAACGTGGTAGTCCCCGGAAATCGTGGCAAGGTGTACAAGCGACCCGAAGCACACTTCCGGCAGTCGCTCTTCTGGGGATCTTGGTGAGTTCCACTTGTCGGCAGGTACTTTCGTCTTTCGAAGCCAAGAAGGCGTTCGTAATCGGTAGATGGTGTCGAGGTCCGCGCCGCAAGACGCTGCAATCTTCAGCGTATCCAGGTTTCCGCCGATGGCTGCCTTCAAGGTGATGGCACTGTCGTTCTCCTGGATAGCCAGCCAGAATAGCTCGGGCTGGAACATCGCCCTGAACGTCTGGCAGACGCGGCTCCAAACGGCCATGTAAGCCTTGCGGCGGCCAGAAAGGTTGGCAATGGCCAACCAGATCTCGGTCGGAAGGTCGAAAGCGTCCGTCATCTCCGCTGTCCGTTGTCTCTGGCTTATTCGTTAGGAATAATAGGAACGGTAAGGACAACAGAAATGGCAAGAGCAAGGGGCAGCGCGCTATACCCGTGTAAGTAAAAGGTCTTTCTGTGGCGAAAGAAACGTAAAGCCAAGCTGGTTGGTTCTAGATGATAGAGGGGATAGAAGGCTTCTAGGTACTAAGTGATCTTGACCGGCTTGGTAATTGTAGGTCTAGAATTTTATTGTACGAAGATTCTTAGTCTTTTAAAGCACTGGAGCAGAATCCAGCAAGGTGGATGTGGATGAAATTAAGTTTTTATTTCGGAGACAAGTTTGATCACATCAGGTTGCTCCAGAGCTTTTCTATTGAGTGGCTTGTTTTTTCACAAAACAGTACGCGTTAAGCGACAGAAACTGGATTCTTATCTGGATGTGAACTTTTTGGTTTCAGTACTGTATTGGACGAGGAATTGGCGTCATGAAGCCCAAGATACCACGGTCCTCCTCTAGGGAGTTGGGTCTTTGGAGAAGTGGACTGTGCCCTTGGACATAACCATCGCGGCGGAGCTGAGCATCGTCTTCTTCGGAGTTCCATGCAGCATTGGATCGTCGACGGGGCATGGTTCTAGTCGCTGTTCTCGATTATCACCTCGAGCTCTACCCAGAGATGTTCGACGTCCAAAGCGGGCGAATACGGGGAATGGGAGGGGTTGGAGAGCTCCGTCGTCACCATGATGGCGTCGATGCTCGAGGCGTTCAGCGCGGCTAATTGGGAGTGTGACACCTGCCCCAAGCGACAGAGATGATGGCAACGTGACGGGCGCGCTGCTTGTGGCTAGGACATGGACTACATCATCGTGGTGACAATGCTCAACGCCTACGTAGGTGCTGCTGCCAGCGGTCGGTCGCTGAGGCGCTCTGGATGGGCGGGTGGACAGAGCTACTTCCTTTCGAATTTTCAGACTCGGAGTGGCTGATAGCAGAGTCTCTCTGAGACAACTGTTCTGTCTTGAGAAGCCGGAGATAGAAGGTGACAGTGGCTTGGTGGCTGGCGGTGGTAGGAAACACGGAGATGTTTTCGCCTTGTCCTTAGTGGCCAAGTTTAATCAAAAAGATTTGATTTTCTTTTCCATCCCAAAAAGCTTCAGCCTCTTGGGTCTTGCTTGGTATAAATACTGCTCCTTCCCTCCCAGGAATCGAGAAAGTCATTCACAGTGTATTTTCCCAACCCATATTTCTCTCAAGAATCTTATTCTTGTTTTATCACCTCGACCCATTTTCTCTTCTCAGTTTTCTCTCGGCATCATCACTCTTGCCTACCCAGGTACGCTTACGTCGGATTATCCTTGGCTGGTCCTCAACCTCATCAACGGTAATCAACCGTACTTCCGTCCCTTCTGCACCCCTGTTCCTCACTTCTGTCGTCCTAGTGTTCCCACCGATATTACACGGAACGGATGGACGCCATGTCGCTCCTGAAACTGCCCAGCGAACTTCTGTTCAACATCACGAAGCTCTGTGACCTGGAATCAGCTGCCAGCTTAGCTCAGGCGAGCCGCCGCCTTCACGATGTGGCCAGCTGGATTGTCTGGCGGCAGGCTGTCGTGGACGAATCATATCACAGAAACATGACTGTTGGCGCAGCTGAGTCCGGAAATATCGAGATGCTCAAGGCGGCTGCTGTCAATGGAGCCGATCTGAATCGCATGCATGCCGTTCCAACGCCCCCCGTGGTGATGGAGAGATATGCCGAGTGGCATGAGCATGCCAAATGGCGATCTTCATTTTCGTTCTGGGGGACACCTCTGCACCTCGCGGCATACCACGGCTGCTACGACACGGTGCGATGGCTCGTAGGCCAAGGGGTCGACATGGAGTCACCTGGTCGCCTGTTCTGCGACTGCAAAGGGATAGAGGATTATAAGTCAGGCAACGCATGCGACCCATGGAACCATCCTTGCTGGACTCCGCTGCATTTCGCCATCTGCCGGGGTTACCAGTCCGTCGCCCACCTGTTGCTCTCTGCGGGTGCCTCGGTCGATACGATGCCCAAGAGCTTTGACATTTCATTCGACAGGCTGGCCATTCCAGGGTTCACAGGAGACCTGAGAAGAGCCTCTGAGTTCATTGAGAGCACTTGCAGTTGCTCCACGCGAGACGTGACGGCCCTCCACACCGCCGCGCAGATGGGCATGAAGTCCCTGGCTACCCACCTCGTGCAACGACGAAAAATGGACATCGATCGAGAAGACAGCCAAGGGTGGACGCCGTTGTTCTACGCCATGCTATCTTCAGAAACCGACATGGTCATCTCGTTTATTTGGGAGCGCAGCAAAACCTCGACAATTTTGCCAACAGGCCTTTCATAACACCCCTTGGATTCGCCATGACGCACAGACTTCCCCATGCCATCGATGAACTACTGAAGACCGGCGTGTCCACTTGGTACGGAGACGACAAGAAATAGGCTTTTCTGAAGCACTGTTTTGAATATGAGGACGATTTACGCGGTTTGAGAGGAGGTGAGCACCTGCAGAGGCGCGACGAAAGTCGGTACTCGGCGTCGGTCATGCGTCTCATGGAGGCTACGCATGCCGAATGCCAGAGATCCAACGGCGGAGATAGTGCTGTCATCCCCAAGCCAATGGAAGAACTACTCCAGGGCACCTTGCTGAAGTCGCTGTTACACCCGGTGTCCGACACTGCCGTCCTCGAACGGCTCCTTTCCTCCGTGGTGCGGCTCGACGCGCCTTCCCTAGAGCCGAAGTGCTCGTGGCGCACGTTTGGATTCGTGGCACTGAGGGAGCTGACCACGAAACTGGCGAAGACGTACCCATCGACGGAACTGCTCGGCAACATCCGGTTGCTGTTGCGGTGCGGAGCCGACCCGGCCAGCAGGACGACTGACTGGTCATTGTTGAAAGATCCGCTGGTGTCCATGCTCCGGGAACTTCGCCATTTCTTTAACAATGAGGGGCTGCTTCACACTTCTGTCATGCTCAAGAGCATCGCCGACGTCATCAACGAAATGGGAGAGCGCGGAGCGTGGGAACATCCTGATAAGACGGAAAGAAGGGAGCTCTACTCTGCACTCGAGAGCATCATCGGGAAGACTAGTATTGTCCCCCCGTATTTCCGTAAACGACTAGAGGAGCTGCTGAAAGTCCCTCACGGCTGGGAGGCGGACTTGAAGAAGTATGAAGCAGACGCAGAGGCATATGAAGCAGAAATATATGAAGCGGAACAAGAGGAAGAATCAGATCAAAATCTGATTCTAGTCACATACCCCCTCTGTGGTGTTGCTGCCGTCCGTCACTACCTATGATCGCTGGTGTCCGTCGCTGTTGTTGCTATTATTACTATTATCTGATTAGATGATAATATTTCTTCACATACGCCCTCTTGGGAGGGTCAGCTATCAGATTGGTACTTACCTAAGGACTCTGCTAGGCCAAGTTTCGTAACAAATGCGGCGCCCTACAATTTTTGCGAACTTGACAGAAGGCACTGTACGGGGCACCTACCTAGGTACCTACTTACCTACTTACCTCCCTACCTACCTACCTATACAGGTAGAGAGGACCCGCCCCATATTCGTCAACAACGGTCGACAACGGTCGCTAACTGCTGCGGACTGAGTAACTGTTGCGCACCAGACTACTGTTGCTGACAGTTCTACGATAGTTGATGGCCATCTACGATAGTATTTTCCTACCACCTATTCTCGGTAAGGGGGACAACAGCAATGCTAGATGGCTGAGATCGAGTACGGGACCGGGGCACCGAGTTGCTTAGCGGCCCGGGTCAACACCCGTTATCAACAACGCCCGGCCTCGACTCAATAGACTTGTCGGGCAAGAATACGGACTTTAAATCGGGTCAGGCTATCTGAGAAATCCATCGCGGCTTACCTATGATGACCAGACCACAGGCTTAGTATGCAGGTCGCTGCAACTAAGCAGATCACAGATGGCGTGCAGGAAGGAGCTCGGACGTGGATCGCCGGGTGGAATACGGTCTTTTCATTGGACAGAAAGCTGCCGCTGTGTGGGGAAGTCGCCAATCGGGGACAACCATTTGCAGGTTTGCTTCCCCGCATCCCGCCGTTCTGTACTGCGGTTGGTCCTGCCACCCGTCCCGCTGGGGACCTGAGAAACCGGCGGAAAGAGCGGAGGGAGCTCCTCCTTCCCCTTACCACGTCCACAGTGCAATTGCGTCTGCCGCACACGAGGCTGCGCTTTCCTCTATGTGACACCCAGACGTTGAGACGGACCTGCTACACCGTTGATCGGACCTGCTCCAGCTCGAGGTCCTCGGTTTAACCGCCTCGTAACCGATTGAGGTGGATTATAGCTTCCGAGGTACGTAGCTCAAAGGCGAGTGAAGGAGTACGCGACGAGTGAAGCGAAAGGGCAGGTGCAGCAACGTCGTGGAGCTCCTTCTGGTCACGTCACTTTGACATGACACTGGACCTGCGTGTTCCTCTCCACCCAATCTACCGCGAGGGGAACCTTGCACCTACGGAGTACTCACTGCCAGTTAATTACCTAGGTATCCTCTTCCACTCCTATTTTGCAATCCTGCTTAGCTAATTCAGTATCAGCAGCAGTAATGGCAAGCGCTGGCGGGGGGAGCATCGAAAATCTGAGGTGAGGCGGGCTGGACCGAGCATCTGCTGCTACTGCTGCTTGCTGGCACACAGGCGCACAACAAGAAACAAGCCGATGGCAAATCGACCGTGGAACCCAGCTGGGACCTTGCCGAGCACCTGACGTGCCTATCCTTCCCCCGGGAATCCCCCGTCCGCCCAACCCCCATGTTTCTGCGCGATGACCTTGCTCCTGCTGCTTGTGCTTGTGCTGCTGCTGCTGCTGCTGCTCCGCGTTGAGGGTTGCAGCTCCTAACCTAACAGCAGGAGCAAGCAGCAGATCGCACCAGCCCCAGGTGAGGAGAAGCAACACAGCTTCAGCTTCCCCAGTGCTCCGACTCCGACCTCACCTCTTCTTCTTCCCTCTTCTCTCGCATCTACCCTCTCTTCCCACCCAGCCTCCCATCTCGTTTCTTTCCCAAGGTTATCCATCATCAATCGACGCCAAACCGTATCTCTTTTTCTCCATTAGACTCACTCGCCGTTTGAAACCCCTTCCGATTGCGGCGCATCGAAGGATACGCGTCTTTCAACCTCCCACCCGGAAATCCGCTTGTTATTACCGCGCACTGTGCGCCCGTTACGTCATCGCAATGGACCCGAATCCCGCGCCCGGAGCTGTCCCAGCTGCCGCTGGCGTCGACAAAGGTGAGTGAGCTAGGCACTTGATGGCCGCCAGCTTTCGAGCTTCCCCCGTTGCGATCGCATTGCATCGCAACCGCGACGAGCGCAATCGCCGGCCAGGGGTGGTTCTGAACCCCTGCGCCGGTTGGCTGCCGGCTTCGATGCAGCTGGGATGCGCCTCGCCGTCGCTGTGCGCCCCCGACAGTAGATCTCAATGGCAGATGCGCTGACTTGTTCTCTCGCGTCGCAGTTCCTGAGGCTGCTGCAGAAGACACCAAGTTAGAAACCAAGCCAGCTGAACCGGCAGCTGCGGAGGCCAAGCCTGTGCAAGAGAAGCCTACCGAAGGAAAGCCTGCCGCGGAGAAGCCTGCCGCGGAGAAGCCTGCCGAAGAGAAGCCTGCCGAAGAGAAGCCTGCCGAAGAGAAGCCTGCCGCGGAGAAGCCTATCGATGGGAAGCTGGTTGAGGAGAACCCGATCGCGGAGAAGCCTGCCGAAGAGAAGGCTACAGAAGAGAAGCCCGTCCACGAGAAACCTGCTGAGGAGAAGCCCGCTGCCGACAAGCCCGCGCAAGACAAACCCGTTGCAGAGAAACTAGCTGAAGACAAGGAAGATGGCCCGACGGCCCCGAAAGAGACAGTCGCTGCGCCGGCTGCAGATTTAGACCCTTCCAAGGATACCCTGCTCCGTCTGCCGCCTTCTATTGACTCAACGGCCGCTAACGACGGTCCGATCACGAAGGCCTGGCTCGGCGAAATCCGTCTGACGGATTGGTCGCAGAGGAATGCTGAGCCGGACGCTGCCCCGGCTGCTGCGGCTGCTGGAGCGATTAAGGAATCCGTTGAGGAGCCTGTTCCGGCCAAAGACCCCGCCGTCGAGGATGAGCCTACAAAGGAGCCTATTATTGATAAGCCCGGCGCAGCCAACGGGGCCAAAACCAAGGATGTCGAGATGACAGGTGCCCTCAACGACGTCGAGCCATGGGGCGCTGGAGAGCGTGAAGCGGCACCACAGGCCGTCCCGCCCAAAACTAAGACCGGAGAGAAGCGCAAGGCCGACAAATTGGAGACCAACGGCACCAACGGTCACAACGGCGCGTCAGAAGAACAGATCGAGGAGAAGCCGCTTGAGAAGAAGATCAAAACGGGTAGGCCCGGTCGGCTTCCTGCCAACGGCGCGGCGAAGGCGAAGAAAGAGGCCGCAAAGGAGAGCCATGTGAAGGAATCGCCCAAAAAGAAGGTCACATTGGGTCACAAGGTGGCCAAGAAAGTCAACAAAGTCCTCCCGCCTGTTGGCCGCACCGAGCGTAAGACTCGCTCCCAGGGCCCTGCTTAAGAGCTCGCATTCTGGGAATTCTTTCTCTCTGGAGCACATTTGACACTAGTATCTTGCTTTTTGGAAAACCGAGGTCCAACAGACCAGCAACGAGACCATGACGGTCGGTGCCGGGGTTTAGGCCCGGCAGGAGGCGGACGGGTTTGCTCTCTTTGTCCCTTGGGGTTTCTGGACAGGTAAAAAGGGGGGCGCGGGTCTATGTTTTCTGCCTTTGTCCTTGGTGCTATTCAAATCGGCAATCGGTCGAAACGAAGAGGAACTGTATACATACATGCAATAAGGCTTGGACATGCAGCTTTGAATCATCAATCGACTGTTTCACCGACTGGCCGTCTGTTGATTGAGAGGAGCTCGCGAACATTAGACCATACTTTCTCCACGAGAAACCGCCGCTGACCGCAGGGCCCTTCGGGTCCAGTTAGAAGACGCTGAGGAACACTCTCTACAGCTGCAGCTGCTACAATTTCGAGGTGTCTACACAAGCAGCCCTCGACGAACGGGATGTGGGATCGTCAACGCTCGGGGGGAGAGGGATGACGTAGTGCAGGGCTGGTCTGGTCGTCTTTGGTCTAGACCGTGAGCGACTTTTGCGACTTTTTTTGTTGCGAAGGGAATAAGCGTCAGCAGAAACGCTGATCACCGGCTTCCTTCGCACGAATGTTTTGGGAATTTTGGTGACTCTCAGCATGTGAAGGTTTTTGGTGCCTGGTGCCTGTAGAGGTGTTTGTAATCAGAGACGACGCGGTGTCTGTGAGGAATGCAAGGCCCTGAAGATCACTCTTGAAACTTTGGGCTGGTGTTCGCTGATCCGAGCAAACGGGCTAGAACAACAGTGCCGGACGGTTAAGGCTGTCGAAAATAGGTGGGATTTGCTAGGCCCTGTTGCGAGGACTGATGAGAGGGAT
Organism: Colletotrichum sojae; assembly: GCA_014235955.1. Classification (NCBI taxonomy): domain Eukaryota; kingdom Fungi; phylum Ascomycota; class Sordariomycetes; order Glomerellales; family Glomerellaceae; genus Colletotrichum; species Colletotrichum sojae. The sequence goes on along the minus strand of WIGN01000339.1, from coordinate 18,159 downwards.
TTGCTTCCACGAGACTACACTACGATTGAGAAAGTGAGGGAGTGAGAGAGAGGCCGCCGCTCAGACGAGCTGTGACGTAAGGACGAAACGGAGGGCAGGGGCGTCGGCGCGCGATGGCGCCTAAGCCACGACGACCGCTGTGCCGCTCGCTCGGGCTGCCGTTAGAGCCCGCTCCGTTCCCGGGGGCGCGGTGGTAGGTCGTGTGCACGCGTGAGAACCCCAAGAAAGAAGTTCTGGAAGCGGAAAGGTAGGGCGGGCGGAGGGGGATCGGGGGGCTTGGCGATGGACGGGGGACGGGGGTGCCGGTTCATCGAAGGATAAGAGCGGATAAGCGTGTTGGATACTACCGTACTGTACAGAGACGACGAGAGCGAGAGTCTCGCGAAGACAAAAAAAAGCTTGCAGGCTGAGATTGAATAGCCTGTGGGATGCTGCGCGGACTTGACTCGTGGGTATGGCGATGTAGGGACTTTGCTTGACGGGTTGAAATCAAGCAGGATTTGCTTATTCTTCCGGGCGGGTCTTGAGGTAGAGAGTGAAAAAGTCAAAAAAGAAAGGAAACGGAAGCCTCCGTCTCTCCCTCTCGCTGCAAGTGCAAGTGCAAGTGCAAGCAAGCAAGTGCAGCATGCGGCGTGGCGAAGCAGGATAATGCTCCGATGATTATGTGGTTCTAATACCTTATTGTTCCTGCCTCTATTTGCGAGGATGCAAGGGATTGCTGGGTTGCTGATCAATCATCAGACAGGAACAACACCGAGGCGAGGCGAGGCGAGGAACTCGGAAAAGGCTTATGGCGGTGGCTGTTTGGTCACTGATGGTGTCTTCGAAATCCCAAGAGCGTCAGCTGACCATCCCAAATGTCTCCATTCCCAGGGTTCGGGGAGTTGCGCCTTGCCGAAGAAGTGCCACTGTGCCGGAGCCCCCAAAGCAACCCTCTCCCCTCTCCGTCTCCCCCTCAAAACCAGTCGTCGCCTTGTCTTTGGATGGGGAAGAGGGCTATTTGCCGGGGTGTGGCTTGTCAGAGTGCGCTGTTCCTTCTCGCGAGTGGAGGTTTATTGGGGGCTTTGCTCGGTATTGGGCCTTTGCGGGGATCGAAGCTTGCGTTCCCCCTTTTCCCACTCTATCTGACACGGGGAAGTTCGGGATGTCGCCTGACGATATTTTGTGAAGAGTTTTTTTATGAATATGTACACAGTGAAGGGAGAGACGGTGGCTGACGGAGAGGTAAGGACGGAATGACAGATGATGGAAGACGGCTACGAGACGACAGTTTTCCCCATGGGTGGAATGATGGTAATTCGCCCCCGAGATGCAAAGTCGTCGTCCCAAGCTTGACAACGCACGCGACCCCTTGATCTGCAGGGCTCCGCGCGTGGAACTGGGCGAGCAGGAGCTTGCTTGGTCTCTGGGCCTGGAATCTCGGGCGCCGCAGATCGCTTGTCTCGCCGGGCAATGGCAGAATGATATAAAATTGTAATAAGGCACGGGTCCGAGGGGGACTAGACAGCCGAATTTGCCGGAGGGAAGATAATGAAAATGATAGGCGGGCGGATGGCGCATTTCTCGCACAAAGCAGCGCATATCTGCAGGTCAACGGAGTACCGTTGAAGCCAGCAGAGCTGCAGGAACAGCAGGAGACAAAGGCACACGACACACGATTCAGTGAGAGAAAAAAACGGATAGTAAAAAAACGAATAAAACGGGCTATCTCGCGGACTTGCCTCGTATTCAGCACAATCCATGCCATGCCGCTCCTAGCAGGTGTGCATCTCACCTGCACAGCTGGCGGGGGGCCCACTGGACTGAACTGGGCGGCGGCGCGCAGGTCAAAAATAGCCACAGCCACAACGAGGAAGCGGCAGGCGGTCGTGCCGATGGTGCGAATGGGGGGAGCTAGGGGGGCCCATGCTCCTTGCACATCCTAGGTACACGCTACATGCCAGATTGTTCTTCGAGGAAGAGTCTGAGCTGGTGCTACAGCTGCTGTCTTGTAGCGGTACTTCGTGGGGCAGCTTCGCTTCGGATGGCAGCTGGCCATGGCCAATGGGATGCTGGTGCGCTCAGTGTTCTCTGTGCTTCCGTCGATGAGAGCAAGTACCACTGACGACGGCAAGCAGGACCTGAGCGCTCTGCGCTCTCACACGTTCCTGCAGCTGCTGACAGTTAGACACGCGGCGGGGAGGAAGTGGCAGATTAAGGTACAGCTTGCAACTCAAGGACTTGCTGTTGGGTATCATGCTTTTGTACATCTTCTGGCCTGCGCTTCAATCAAGGACTTTGAGGACTTGAGAGGGGAACTATCAATTCTAACGGGTGAGAGTCAACGGTCTAGTGAGCACCGCGCAGCCACCAGCGGAGGAGGAGCAATGGATGACATGGCCACCAGGTACGCGATACGTACCTCCAAGACACTCTGGATGGCTAGTGGTGGGTCGGATGGAAGTGGGCTTCGCAGGCTTCGTTAGCGCAGAATTACAGGGACCTGAGGCGAGCCAATCCCCTAAACCGGGTTTGTTCATGTTTTTTTATTTTTTTTCTTTATTTTTTTTTCCCTCCTCCTTGGCCCGGGCGGTAGCCAGCAGCGTTGCAGCACAACAGCAGCAGCAGCAACAGCAAGCTAGGTAGGCCCGGGTATCGGCCCAATATTGGGATGGAGCAGAGTGACATACGCAATCCTGTGATCTGGGCTTCTACGTTTTCTAGAGCAGAGGCGCTCAACAAACTTCATGCTCTCCCCTCGATCGACCCTTGGTTTTCGACCCCTACATCCGTCCATCCTGTAGTACCACCGATACGTTCGTTCGCTTTGAGAAGAATCATATCCCGTTCCCCTCTCTCTCGCTCTTTTCCCTCCTCCTCCTCCTCCCCGAACCTCCCTCCTCCGCCAGTCGCTCGTTCTTTCGTCCCTTCTCGGCTCCCCCTCGATATACCGCCGCTCCACTAATTTTCAATTGCACCTGCGCCGTGCGAACTTTGGCTCAGGGCCCTGGCGATCATTAGTGTCTCTCGCTGCGGCAGTTCGCGTCATTACCTCTTTTCCCCCTCCCCTTTGATACGTCTGCGGTAGGCCCTTGTGCGCCCGGCATCATCCCACGCACGACCGAGAAACGAAACAGGCCGCCCCTATCCGCGTCGTTCCAAAAGGGAGCCCTTGGCATATAATATATTGGACGGGCTTGTATCACTGTTCCCCCTCTCGATCTCCCACCCGAGACCGACCGACGACCACCAGTCCGTTCTCCCTTCGACGGCGAAATCGCTCCTCGGGCAGACCACATCTTGCCAAGATAACATCGTCAACGACAGTCGCCGACACCTCATTCTCCGTACCGACAACCTAGAGAACGACTCTCGACCCCCTCGCCCCAAGGGGGCCCGACAGCCAAAATGACTACCAACCAGGACGCCGGCAAGAAGGTGCTGGATCTGCTGCAGAACCCCTTCAGCGGACAGGTTAGACACCCCAGGCGACCCTGACGACCATGTAGAGTCTTCCCGAGTTTCGAGACGCTGACGATTCCTCCTCCTGCAGCTGCAAAATAACTCCATCTGGGCCGCCTTGGGTACCTCTCTCGGCGTAACTGTCGGCATCGCCGTCACCTTCTCCTTCCTCCGACCGCACAACCAATCCGTATACGCCCCCAAGCTCAAGCACGCCGACGAGAAGCATGCGCCGCCGCCCATTGGCAACAAGATTTGGTCATGGATCCCGCCGTTGTGGAACACGGGCGAGGCCGAGCTGGTTCACCATGTCGGTATGGACGCTACAATCTTCCTGCGCTTCGTTCGCATGTGCATCTTCATCTTCTCCACGATCTCGGTCATTGTGCTGGCTATCCTGGTTCCCATCTACCTCAACAACGCGGTCGACTACGGTACGGGTTCCGAATTTAAGTGGTTCGAAGTCATTACGCCGATTGCAGTGTGGGGCGAGACGGCGTACTACACGCAGGTTGCGGTTGCGTACTTGATCACCTTTACCTGCATGGGCTTCTTGTGGTGGAATTACCGCAAGGTCATGCTGCTGCGGCGCCGCTACTTCGAGAGCGAGGAGTACCTGAACAGTCTTCACGCCCGCACGCTGATGGTGAGCATTCCCAAGGGTCTCTGTGTAGTCGAGAAGGTATCTGACACATGACTGTAGCTGTACGATATTCCCAAGGACCGATGTTCCGACGAAGGTATCGCCAGAATCGTCGATGAGGTTGTCCCCAACTCCTCCTTTGCCCGCACCGCCATTGCGCGCAACGTCAAGGACCTCCCCGCGTTGATCGAGCAGCACGACCATACCGTCCGCAAGCTGGAGTCGGTGCTGGCGAAGTACCTGAAGAAGCCTAACCAGCTTCCCGCTGCGCGTCCGATGTGCAAGCCCTCCAAGAAGGACCCCTCCTTCTCGACGTACCCCCAGGGACAGAAGGTCGATGCCATTGAGTACCTGACCCAGCGGATCAAGGAGCTAGAAATCGAAATCAAGGAGGTCCGAGCCAGCGTCGACAAGCGAAGCTCCATGCCCTACGGCTTTGCCAGCTACTCTGACATCGGCGAGGCGCACAACATCGCATATGCCTGCCGCAAGAAGCGCCCCCACGGCACGGTCATCACTCTGGCCCCGCGTCCGAACGACATCATCTGGAACAACCTTTCTCTGAGCCCTGCTGTTCGCCGGTGGAGGCGCATTGTAAACAACTTGTGGATTGCGCTGCTCACCTTCGTTTGGATCGCGCCCAACGCCATGATTGCCATCTTCCTGATTGATCTCAGCAACCTCGGAAGCGTTTGGGATGATTTCAACAAAGAGCTGCAAAGAAACCCGGAGTGGTGGTCTATCGTCCAGGGTATCGGATCTCCCGCGCTCATGTCGCTCGTCTACCTCGTCCTCCCGATGATCTTCCGCAAACTCTCGATGAAGGCTGGTGACCAGACCAAGACGGGTCGCGAGCGCCATGTGTTGGCCAAGCTCTACGCCTTCTTCGTGTTCAACAACCTCATCGTTTTCTCACTTTTTAGCACCATCTGGAAATTCGTTACCTCCGTCGTCAAAGAGACGCAGAACAACAAGAGTGCCTGGGAAGCCATCCTGGACAACGACATCGTGTCGGCCATTTTCACGGCTCTCTGCACCCTCAGTCCTTATTGGGTGACATACCTCCTCCAGCGCAACTTGGGTGCTGCCATCGATCTCGCGCAGCTCTGGAAGCTGGTCTACAGCTTCTTCGTGCGCAAGCTCTCTAACCCGACACCTAGAGAGCTGATCGAGCTGACGGCGCCCCCGACGTTCGAATTCGCATCTTACTACAACTACTTCCTCTTCTATGCGACTATCGCGCTCGCCTTCTCCGGTATCCAGCCCCTGGTCGTCCCAGCCGTTACGCTCTACTACACCATTGACTACTGGCTCAAGAAGTACCTCCTTCTGTACATCTTCGTCACCAAGACCGAGTCCGGGGGCATGTTTTGGCGCGTGCTGTTCAACCGCTTCCTCTTCGCCATCTTTCTCTCTCACTGCACCTTCTTCCTCGGAGCCTGGGCCAGATCCGACTGGGCTTATCACGGCCCGGCATTGGCGCTCGTCCCGCTGCCCATTATCTTGATTATTTTCAAGATTGTTTGCGCCCGCATGTTCGACGCCAAAATCCAGTTTCAATCCACGCACAACGTTGCCAAGCACCCCGAAGCTGCCATGCAGAAGGAGACGCGCCTGCGCAGCGAGAGGCTGGCGTCCCGTTTCGGCCACCCCGCGCTGTACAGACCGCTCATCACGCCCATGGTCCACCAGAAGGCAATGTCGATTTTGCCGTCGGTGTACAAGGGGCGACTGACGGACGGAAGAGAGACCGGGCCCGGCGACATCATGAGTGTTTCTGGGTACTCGGACGCCTACGTGTTGGATCCTATGAACTCGGGCAAGCCTGGCCGGTCGGCTGGCGTCCCGGGCTTCGAGTTTGTTTCCGAATCGCACATGGACTTTGAGTACTACAAGAACCGGGCGGAGTTTGCGGAGGAGCATGGCCAGGGCGACATCTTTGGGCGCAACCCGGACATTGTGCGACCGGGCACTCCAGGGTCAATGACCGACTACTCCGACAACGGCTCTCGCCCAGGAACGCCTACCGGACGACCTCTGCAGGGAGGCATGACTGGTGCGCAGCGTAACGTCTCGGGCAACTCTGACTTCCAAGCGTTCCGCCCGACGCCGCCGTCGGGATACATGTCACCAGCCGGCAACGGGCGGGCATCACCCACCGGAGCACTTGGCTCACCGCAGGCAGCTTTCACTCAACAGTCAACGATCGGTGACCGCTCCCGTAGCCCCCTGTACAACATGGAGAACGGCAGCGAGTCCGCTTTGATGCGTAACGCCGCAGGCATGCCCGTCGCGCTGCCCTCGCCGGGTCCCACGGTTGGTGCTTTGGGCGGCGGACCCCGGGGCTACAGTGGACTCCGACAGGAAGACACCGACATCACCGACGCGGATCCGACACAGTACGACTACTTCCGTGGATCGAGGCGGCGCAACGACGGCTGGTAGAGCCCGCGATGATGAAGGAATAATAGGGTTTTCTTTGTTTTGTCAGCGACAATAGAGCGAAATGGGACTGCCTCGCGGTCCGGGATCTGGTCTCCATGTGACGGCATTGCATTCGGCGTTTAACACGATACATAAGAGAAGGAGAAAGAATTCCGTCTGGAACAAACACGCCATGACGGGAGGGTGAAGATGTGTGTGGAGGGTTTTGAGAGCCGCCGTCGGCCGCTGCCACGGTGCTTTTCTTTTCCCTAAGCTTCAAAAAAATCTTAATGACCAAAGATATGAGACATAGACTGATACTGTACGGAGGCCGCTTGGCGATCCGTCAGACTTCCCTGGCGATGGTGCCTGTGGAACATAGATACTAGCTTTAATGAGTAACTCTTCTGCATGACCAGACATTGCTTTAGTCCTCTCGAGAAGCCAGTCAATTATTGAAGTGCAGACAACCAAGGTTTCTCGAGTTAAAAGTTTTTAGCTGTCACAATAGCTATCGGTCTGGATTAGAGGCCTTATAGCTACGGTCTCCGATCCAACTTTATCACGAACCGTCTGAACATCATCTTCAACGTCGGTGAAGCTCGGTCTGCCGTGGCAGGTGTGCAGGTGTCAAGTGGGGCCAGCTACAAGGAAGCTCCCTCTCCCTGTGGCAGCGTGGGCTAGCCCCTGGAATTCAGGGGCCAGACCGCAGCTTAGTCATTCGAGCACCCAACGTGCCAAATTGGCTTCCCGCTGCCAGAGGACAGCATCGACGACTCCCGTTCTCAACCACCACCTGCGCGCAGCCAACTTCACCACGCTCTTTTCGCCCACGCACCGATTTCGCACGCGACTACCATCCTTCGACGAAACCCCTCCCAATTCGATTCGCGAGACCTCCCGACGAAACAAACGAAAATGGCCCCCAACAAGTACTCGGTCATCCTCCCGACCTACAATGAGCGCCACAACCTCCCCATCGTGGCCTGGCTGCTGAACCGCACCTTCACCCAGGAGTAAGCCCACGCCCCCCGCCCTTCATTCAATTGCGACACACACACTTCCAGCTCCGTTACTGACCAAAGTTTCTTCGTTTCTTTTAGGAAGCTCGACTGGGAGCTCATCATCGTCGACGACGGCTCCCCCGACGGCACGCAGGACGTAGCAAACCAGCTCGTCAAGGCCTACTCCCCTCACATCGTCCTCAAGACCCGCACGGGCAAGCTCGGTCTCGGAACGGCCTACGTGCACGGCCTGCAGTTCACGACGGGCAACTTTGTCATCATCATGGACGCCGACTTCAGCCACCACCCCAAGTTCATCCCGCAGATGATCGCGCGCCAGGCCGAGGGCAACTTTGATATTGTCACGGGCACGCGGTACGCCGGCGACGGCGGCGTGTACGGCTGGGACCTGAAGCGCAAGTTCGTCAGCCGCGGGGCGAACCTGTTCGCGGACACGGTGCTCCGCCCCGGGGTCAGCGACCTGACGGGAAGCTTTCGGTTGTACAAGAAGAGCGTGCTGGAGAAGGTCATTTCGAGCACGGAGAGCAAGGGGTATACTTTCCAGATGGAGATGATGGTGCGCGCCAAGGCCATGGGGTGCTCCGTCGCGGAGGTGCCGATTACGTTCGTCGATCGGATTTACGGGGACAGCAAGCTGGGCGGGGACGAGATTGTCGAGTATGCCAAGGGCGTGATGTCGCTGTGGCTCAAGGTCTAGACTGGGGACGAAGGGGGTTCAGATACGAGAAAGGTTGCTACGATACCGAAGGTTTTTTGTTGTCTCTGTCGCTTCGGCGGACGGAGGCGACGGCATGATACGGGGCGTTGGGGGACGGGAATCTTAAGTACCGATACCTAATTATTTGCAGGTCGCATGGAAATTCACACTCTCAGTGGTTGTCTCTTGTTTTTTTTTCTGTCTTACATGTTCCGCCCGCCCGTTACCATGATGGTCTGCCCCGTCACGTAGCTGAACAGCGGGCTGACGACAGCCAGAATGGCAGAAGCCGCCTCTGTCGGCGTCCCAGCCCTGCGCAGCGGGATATCCGCGTTCGCCTGCTTCTCGTCACCGCCCTTCTGCGCCTGCGGAATCCCCAGCGCGATCTTCTCTCCGCCGGGGCCGACCACGAAGGCGCCCTTCTCCTTGGCGTCCGTCAGCCGGGTCTTGATGTGCCCGAAGGCGACGGTGTTGGCGCGCACGCCGAAGGCCGGACCCCACTCCTTTGCGATGGTCTTGGTGAGCCCGACGACGCCTGCTTTCGCCATGGCGTAGTTGGCCTGGCCCGCGTTGCCGTGGACGCCCGAGGTGGAGCTGATGTTGACGACGCAGCGGTTCTCGCCGTCCTTGACGCGGAGGTAGGGGGCCGCTGCGCGGACGAGGCGGAAGGGGGCTGTGGAGTGGAGGGCTAGGATCGTGTCCCACTGCTTGTCTGACATTTTGTCTGCGAAAGCGGTTAGTCTTTGAGGAGAGGTGGTGAGGGGAGATGGGGAAAGGAGGGTGAAACTTACGGATGACGCCGTCCCAGGTGTAGCCTGCGTTGTTCACGATGTGATGGATCTTGCCGCCGCCGAAGGCCGCTGCCTTGACCACGAGGGTGTCGATGTACTCTGACGAAAGCATGTCGCCCGGGACGGAGATGGCCTGGCCGCCTGCGGCCGTGATGCTATCTGCGACTTCTTGGGACTTTTCTGCCGGGGATGTGTTAGTCCGAGCGGCACTGAGATTGAATGGACAGCGACGTACTGGCGTCGATGTCAGAAACGACGACCTTGGCGCCCTCGTTGGCGAAGAGGCGTGCCGCCTCGGCGCCGATGCCCTGGCCGCTGCCGGTGATGATGGCCATCTGGCCGGCGAGCATGCCCTTGGGGTAATTTAGGTGGGAGGCGATTTGGGCTACGCGGTCCGACATGGTTGCGATGTTTTTGCGGGTACAATTAGTTGGGGGCTATTCCGGATGATTTTTCGCGATAAACGGATCAACGAAGGTGTTTTAATGCTCAGCTTCGGACAACTCGGCCGGTCAGGGTTGCACTCTTGAGTTCCAGTTGAAGCTCCAGAGTCCAGGGTGCCGAGGTTCCCCGCGGCTTCGCGCTGCGGCCCGCGTTGGTGGGGTAGAGCTGCCGGCATTGGGTAGCCAGATCGCCAGGTGCAAAGCGGGCAGAGGATTGAACTGACCAGCTACTAGGGAACCAGCGAGAAGCGCTTTTTCGTGTCGTTTTTCTGTGGTCAGTGGCCAAAGATGCACCGTAGATCAATGGATGAAATGGACAGGTTTAACCTCTAAGTACTGCCATCGACTACCGGAAGGAGCTCTGTGTCTGGGGAGCTCTTGACCCATCGGCGATTAGATAAGATAGCCCGATAAGCAGGTGGGATGTGATACTGTCACTGTGTCTCTGTTTTGACGACATGTCACTTGCGAACCCATCACAGACCCCCCCGTGCCCAGCACCACAGCGAAAGACTTACACAACCACAATGTCGAATCGCGGCGGTCGCGTCGGCCGAGGCTTCAGAGGAGGGCATGGAGGCGGCGGTGGCGGGAGAGGGAACCGCTCACACTCCGGCCCTTGGGGGAGACTGAAGCCCGTCGATCAAGACCCCCTCGACAGCATCGGCTTGCCATCTAAGGGAGACACTCGGTGCGGCCCGCCGCCCTTCCAATTACGGGCCGTTTCCAACGCGTTTCTTATGCTGACCACATCCCGCTCTCCAACAGGCTGCTCGACTTCAAGACCCAGGAGCGGTACTACACCAAGATCGTCGAGCGCTACATGACCTTTTGCTCCGACGCCGGCGAGCGCGACGAGCTCCTCCGCCGCTTCGCCTCCCTTGACGTCAAGGACCTGGCCTCCTCCTCCTCCGTACCCGCGATCTCGCCGGCGGCACCGCCCGCGCCGCGCCCGAACCCCCTCGACGACCCCGCGAACACGAAGGCGCTGTCGGACGTCATGGCCGCGCTGCGCAAGCTGCGCGAGGGCATCGTCGCCTCGAAGCGGATCGACGAGTTCTCGATACAGGCGTACCTGTTCAACATCCGCCTCTCCGTGCTGGTCAAGCACCCGGAGTCGTACCACCCGGCCATCCTGCACGTCCTGCGCCGGATACACCCCGCGCGGAACCTGACGAGCGTCGAGCTACACGAGGTCGTGGGTTACTTGGTCCTCGACGCGGCGTGTCGGCGGGCGGATCTCGCGGAGGCGTATGCCATACGGCGCCGGTACGGGTTGAGGGATGGGAAGGTCGATGCCGTGCTGGCGGCGCTGGCGCACGACAACTTTGTGGCGTTCCGGAGAGCGAAGGGCAGCGTGGACGGGCACAGGGCGAAGTTGCTGGAGTTTGCGGAGGCGGATGTGAGGACGCATGCGTTGAAGTGCTTCGGGCGGACCTACCTGTCGGTCGACCTGGAATGGCTCGAGAAGTGCGCCGGGGAGAGCTGGGAGGCGCTGACGAGAGATCACGGGGTCGGCTGGGAGCTGGAGGGGCAGAAGGTCGTCATCCGGAAGGTCAGGGCGAAGTGAAGAGGAGCGGGAAGTGTGTGGCATTTGATACCCCCCCTTGAATTCCAAGCGTTCCTCGTCTTGTGGCCTCCTTGCCCTGCATTGGGTTCAACTTCAGTGCCTGATACTCTGGTGCCAATGTTTTCCCCTACGCGTAGTTGTTTCCTCATCGCGGCCATGTTCATGTGGTTGCTTACGCAGCGAGATTAACGACGCTTTCAGGGCCGCGTGAACGCTCATGGAACGTGGGGCTGGGGTTTGAAGATGGCGTTGAATATTCAAACAAACAAACATGGAACATGGGGCTTCGGACTTCGACAGTCCGAAGATGGAGGTTCTCGAAGAAGAGATTACGAAAGCAGTCCGAGCTTCTACTTCACAATGTGAAGGTCTCCGGACTTAAGGATCGTTCATCACCTATGGGCTTCGAGTTTCGGCAATCATTCCACTTCCGCGGATGGCACAGAGTCCCAGGTCTTCCCACCATGGCGAGTCCGAAAGATCTCAATTTAACAGAGCTATGGCATCGAGTTTCTCAAAATGAGGAAAAATGAAAAAGACTACAGAGATACAGACGCCTTGGCATTAGACTTTGCAGAGACAGATACAAATGAAGTTGAATAGTAACACCGTCAAAAGAATCTCACATCGGCCCAACGACACACTCCAAAAGCCCGAACCGCTGATGTATCATGGAGCTCGCGATCCCCTGGATGTAGGTGATGTTCGGAGCCCTGACAAAGTCGATGCAGTGCTTGGTATGGTGCGGGAACCGGATCCGCGAGTCCAGCACCACCGCCTTCCCACCAGCACTAAACTGCTTCCACTGCTTCTCCCAAAAGTACGCGCAGTGCGCGTAGTGGAAGTCCCCGGACGCCCAGATGATCTCCCACTCGCCCGAGAGGACCTCGGCCTTGGTCATTACGGCCCCGGGCTTGCCGTCGATGTCCCAGGAGAAGGTCCAGTTACGCTCGTTGAAGCCGGTATGTACGTAGTCGTGCATGAGCTCCCGGTCGAAGCAGTCCTCCTGCACCCAGCTCGCCGACATGAGGTCGAAGTGGCAGCCGCGCTCGCGGGCGGTGGCGGGGGTCGGGCCGCAAGACTGGAGGGAGTACCGGGACGGTACGACGTCGTATTGGGGGTGGTAGTTGCTTATGTCGATGAGGGCTTTGATGGATGTGGCGAGGAGGATGGTGGTGAGGACGGCGCCCAGGCTGAGGGCGATGAAGGACGGCCGCGTCTTCTTGCCTTGGTGCCGGTGATCGAGAGACGGAGGCGTCTCGCTCCCGCTGGACACCGGGGAGGTGGGTGGGAGGAGGTTGTAGTGGCTCCACAGATTCTTTGAAGACGGCCTCGACTGACCGTAGCGGTCTTTGGAGAAGTGGTTGAGAAAACGGGACAGCATCTTCACGCAGTGTCCTTGAGACGATGTTTTGGTAAAGGTGCTGGATTTCAGCTCTTGATCGCTCTTGTTAGAAAGTAGTTTCTCAGACCGGAACGACGGACTGTCTCTTACTGGAGTATTGTAGATAGGCCGGGCCGACTGCTTTGGTCTTGTCAAGAAGCGCTCGACGACTTACCACAGCCAGCGGCGCGGGGTTCCTGCACGTTCTCCTCGAAAGCAATTCTTGCGAGAGAGAAAGGGCAGGCATAGGGGAGCCAAAAACATACTTCACAAATGGCATCTTTTTTCCGTACACCTTCGTCTGAATTGACAAAATTTCGAGGATATACTTCGTAAATGGCCCTCCATACATATGACTTGCTCTGAGTCAAGAACATTCCACGAAAATACTCGATGAATGGCCCCTCTGTACACATGTCTTGCTCTGACACCAACGAGATCCCTCCCCAAGAAGCTGTAGATGCCACTTGCCGTGAAGTCAGTTTGGCGAACTTTCACGAGCAGCATTTCTGCCACCCTAGCCCCCCGCCCTCCCCTGATCCATTCAACAGACAAGGGCGTACACACAGCCCTTGGCGAGACTTTGCAATCAGAAGAAAAGAGGGCTAGATCGTCGCGCAAGAGGCGGGCTTTGGATTTCACTGGCCCCTGTTGCGCCTTGCAACCCTACGAGTACGACAGGGAAAACTAGAATTTGAGTTGCTTTACTGAATCTTGGGTAGCTCCGATAGGAGCTTTACGGACGGACTTAAAGTTCTGTCGTGGGGGTTATTGTGGTGAAACCCGCGAGGTCGGGGGTTGGGGGTTGGGGGTTGGAGTCCAGGGACCAGGGTTGGGATCGGGTCGCACCTTGGTTTGCCTGGTTGTGCCTGGCGGTTGCTGTCAACTGTCAAATACCTACCCCGGTTGCCCGGTTTGGAGGAAGACTCCGCGTGGTCGGATCTCGCCTGCGTTTAATGACGTTACTACCTTCAGAAACTCTGTCGAAAGTCTAAGCGAACCTACACGTGCGACCAAAAAGACTTCCAACGAACCATTTCAAACAAGCTGGCTCTGCGGGCCCAGTTGTCTGGTCCTCCCCCTCATCTCTATCACCTTCATTGCACTTTATTGCTCTCACTGTACTGCAACACTCTATTCCTACTGTAACATGCTCATCACCATCACTACTTTCTATTACCCTCACTACACTGCGCTATATTATCCACGCTGTGCTGTACTTTATGTACTCTGAGTTGTAAGATTGGGAAGGATTCTGTCAACCTGACCGGCGCGAAGGATTCGGGGACGATCCGGGCGGTTACTTGTCTCGGCCCAGATAGCTGCTCAATAGGGACCGGATAGCAAAACTCTTTTTGACAGGCCAGAACCATCCTCGGGCGCTTCAAAGTTTCTACCCTACTCAAACTTTAACGCGTCTACTCGGATCCCTTTAAGATAAATAACCCCAATTATTCTCGCGCAAATGCACACCATACTCGTCTTCTCGCGGAAAGGTGGCGGCACCCGAGCAAAGACAATGAACAAAGACGCTGAACATGGAGAAGCCGTCCGGAGCCCACGTGTCGGACATAACTCACAGGAAAAGCTACTGATGGCGGTCGTTTCGAACTAAAAGAAAAAGCGTCTTCGTCGGCACTTTGCTCTCGGCTTCGTGGCCGACATCGACCAACCAGGACTCCTGGAGACTGCCGACCTGCAATCGTCCGTGCTGTATTAAAGAGTGATCGTACATACGGTCTGCTGATTGCTTGAATCCTCAGGCATGAATACACCCTCCGTTGAGGCTCCCCTGGTCCCCTTGCGCATCACGCTACCATCGCGAACCCTCAACATCTAGCCTCGAACTGTGCGTGACCGGAAACGCAAACGGAAAAAAAGCATCAAGGATGAACGTCGCCATGTGCTCGACGCCCTCGACGCGCCAGCCATCCCATGCTAAAGAGAAAGAAAGTCCGACGAGGTTCGAGAAGAAAACCATAATTCTGCGCTAGCCGGAGTTGGGGCGTCACACGTAACCTCCCACGCGCTTCCTACGCTCGGTAAATCGGCCTTTAACGCGGTCCGGAAACTTGCCGAATGGATGACTTTCGGAGTATCACGCCTTCATCGGGATATGGCCGAGTAGTCGGACCCTGGCTCCGATAGGTAAAGCTTGCTTTGACCGCTGATCCCAACGACTTCACGACGATCTCTGCCGGAAAGGATACTCTCTTGGCAGATGGCCAACATCTCTTCATAGGATATCGTGATGCTGAAGGTACCAGAGGAGGGGTTTTCGACAAGCCTGGCCTCGGGTGGCTCTGCATGCAGGCGAAGAGACTGCTCGTTTACGGGCAAACATATGTCAATTCATTCTTCCTAGATTCCCCCCACCCCTGGCATCTCTTCCCAGTTTACATATGTGTGCAGGGGACAAACAAACCAGCCATCTCAATCAGCGTGAGCCCCCTCGACGAAACCATGGCCTTTCGTGTTTTTCCCATGGTCTCCATCGACGCGCATTCCAGTGTCGTTTCTCGAAGCAGACCACTCTATGATAGCCTCCCAAGAGCGGCATTGCATGACATTCTCCTGGACACCCATAAACGTTCCGTGCTCCTCCGACCACATCATGTAGATCGGGGTCAGGTCTCCGTGACACATGAGGGCTTGTCTGAGGTAGTCGATGCAGTGAGACCCGTGCCCGTACTGCCAGTGCTCCGCGAGGCCCTTCTCGCTGGCCCAGATCAGCTCGCGGAGACGCTTCTGCAGGAACATCAGTCAGTACATGGGCCTCGTACCATCGCGGGGGAGTGACTCCTACCAAACAGTGCAGCTGGTGCGATACCGACGTCTGAACGACGTACTTGTTCGGGACTATGCCATTGGCGTCGCGGACCGGAGCAGAACCGCCCATGGGGAGTCTCGCATTCTCCTCTCCGGTGATGGATATCATACCAACTGATGTTCTGTAAGCATTGCATGATCCGTAGGATTAGGAGCTGTTACCAGTCATGAGGTCTGCCCAAGCAGCCTCGTTCTCAGGGGTCGGCCGCCCCTCGTATTTGTTAGGCGGGCCGTCGTGAAAACCCGCCTTCTTGAGAACCTGTCTATGAGAGCCCAGAGGGGCATCGCCATAAATCCCTGGATTTGGTGTCAGCAAGGCCGTTCAGCCCGATCCGCCGTGAAAGACATTTACCTTCGAGGCCCAACTGAAACGGGTCGGCGTCGACTCTGACGTTCCACGACTCCACGTACGCGAGGAGAAGCAGGACGTAAGAGAGCAAGAAGCCGCCGCAGATGGCAAAAAGTAGGAGATTCTTCACCCGCTCCCAACCTCGCGCGCGGAAAGTCGGGATGCTGTACTCCATCAAGGGCTCGTTTGCCTCGGCCTCCTCTTCAAAGGGAGCTTGCTTTTCGTGGGTGGTCATCTTGGTCAAACGAGAAGCTGCTCAAGCGTGTTGGGACTTGTGAGAGATTGAGAGAAATGGCGAAGGGGGGTTTGGAAACCGAGAAGCAGCAGGCTGGAAGAGGACTGTCATCCGTCGACAAGCATGTTGGATCTCAACTCAGGGGTCAGGAGACACGGGAGTTGGTTCTCACCACGGAAAAGGAAACTGCCTCCACAAACCCTAGCGAGGCCTGTAAATGACCAGCATAACGTTTGACGTCATTGCCTGTCTACTACAACCCTATTTCCTCGTGTTCCATTATACTTAAAAGAAACTACTTAGTCTTGACTCAAGAACACTCCTCGTGGGAATGCAACTAGTGTCTCAAGCGGGCGGCTCGCTGATCTTATTCGGCATAGCTCACGTTACCCCTCTTGCGCCTATGACCTTCCAAGGTCCAGGAAAAGCCAATTTCTCTGGACCTTCTACACTCTCACACTTAGATATCGTGATCGCTGACTGATTGACCCTTGCATGAAAGGTGGGAGATGATGAAAAGGCTTGTTGGCGGGATGCCGCAGGTACAACGAGTTCATATATCGCAACAGGGGAAGAAGAAGGTCCCGTTACCTGCGTGTTCCATCGGCCTCTCCGTCCGCATTACGTATTTCATGCGACCCCTGAACATGCGGACTTCAAAATCTGCCGAGCCCAACCCATGAGTCTCTCAAACACAGACGCGCGGATAAGTTTAGAGTACTGCAAGACAGAAGGAAGTGGTGGGGTGATGAGCGGGAAAAGAGACTCGAAGAAGCGGTGGAACATTCGAACTAGACACAACGCCTCCCCTTCTCCCGCAGAATACTCCCCGAATGTATCTTATAAATACCCGTTGTTGTCTACGTTCACAATTCCTTCTTCCACGTCATTTCTTCCATCACACGGCATCTCCCACAACGTCTCCCACATACTTCTTATTACACCACGACAGTAAACAAATCAAGCACAACACAAGCAAGTACACTTCAACATCATCAAAATGATCCCCTCCATCATCATCTCCATCCTTACCTTAGCTGCGGCCATGGTCAGAGCAGCACCCGTGCCTGACAACACGGACGCAGGCCACCCCAAACAGGGACAGGCCAGCCCGGGTCTCAACCCGGACTACACCTACGTTGTCTTCAAGCGCGACGAGGAGGAGACCGGCAAGCTGGCGGCCCGGGCTGAGGGTGGCGAGGCACATCCCAAGCAGGGACAAGCCGGCCCCGGCCTGAATCCCGACTACACCTACGTCGTCTTCAAGCGCGAGGCGGAGGCGCCAGCCGCGCACGACCACGAACACGCCGAAGTGCAGTACTAGCCTGGGTCTGGTAAGACGGGGCTTGCATATTTTTCGGAGATTTCGGAGGATAGGGGCGATGTAGCTTCCAACAAGCGCACGCCGGCTGAACGACATGAGGGCGTGACGAGTATCGGCTTTGGACTGGGTTTCAGATTGTATAACTCGGGCAGTGTACTCTGTTAGGTTGTAGTGAGAAATAAACTACGTGTTTGTTGCTTCCGAATGCGTGCGACGCTGAACAAAATACTGCACCCTTGGATGCAAGTCTTGGTCGATTGTCCTCCGGTTACAATGACGAGTCCCCCTTATTCACTTGTTACTGCTCTCTGATACGACGGGACCGACGACGGCGATGAAGGACAATGGTGACAGCGACAAGGAAGACGCTACTGACCCGGCTATACTTGCTGGGCGACTACCTCATTGACGACGTCTTCGTAGACATCATAGGACAGACAACAATCAGCTTGCTGCAGGACCGACTGACTCAGTGATATGGACACACCCACCTGGGCTAGGTAGCCATGGACGCAACAGGCTTCAAAAGAGAAACCCTAGAAGACTACCGGATTGGACGTTGGCGACCATCAGCCGGGCGTTAAAAGGAAAAGAGCAACCGACTGTCCGATGTCGTTTCGAGATGATTGGACCTTGCACATGCGTGGCACGATTCCTGGACGGGGGAGCGTTCCTTAGCTTGCCGGGCTACGATATCGAAGATGCGGACGCCTCTGTCCACCAAGCACTCCTGCGGCATATGGACAATGACAGACAGCAGGAACGACGGTGGACAATGACAATGACAATGACGGACGACAAAAACAGGCGCAATGTCAATAATCGCTATACTACTTACTCCTCGCTAACTTGTGGCTACCGCTCTCTGTCTGATATCAGTACATTAGTCCCAGGTCCAACGGTGTTTGCTCTTCTTCCGATGACGAGTCTTCCAGCGCTGCCCTCCGACCAAATCCACCAAGCAAATCAATCAAACAATCAAGCAAATCGACCCTTTTTCCACA
>WIGN01000338.1:0-45815 GCA_014235955.1 Colletotrichum sojae | reverse complement strand
TCACTAACAATATTTGGCGAGACAATCGACGGTTCCTATTGTCAAGTGGACCGATGCAACTCCCCAGTCCTCGCTCCGGTCTCGGCGAACGGAATTGAAGCAGGGGAATACCATGTTCCCGGGACGGGACGGCCCACCTTTTCTACTTCTCGGTGACGATTATTCGGAAGCTTCGTGTTATTCCCGCGGAAGGGAAAGCACATGTCCTGTGCTGAGCCTTGGATAAGAACACGCGCGCCGACGGAGGCAATGCGAGCCTTCGGCAGCGAACGTAGGGGACATCAACCGGCAGATGTGCAGCAGCTCGAGTCGCTACGCGTCACTGGGTGACGAAAGTCTCCTCATCTCTCTGGGAGGGCAGTCTTACATAAGCTGTCTCTTATCTGCGGTGTGTCTGAGGACTACCTATCTCCACGTGATACCGCGAGCTGGACCTCTAAGCCTTATGTAATATTTCCCTTCTGAGACGACGTTGAGAAGCGGTACCTCGGTGAAGGTACCTAAGTACACCGTGTAGGTACTCTACTCCACCCACGGACCACCTATCACACCAAGCATCGTGTCGTGTCGTGTCGGCAGGTCGTCTCATCAGTGACCTCAGCTAAGCACTCCCGCGCCTCTCAACCTGACCTCCGTCGCTACAGCTGGCCGACGCTGCCACGATGCCGGCTCATGACGACGTAGATAGCCCGGCCGGCGCGGCGAGCCAGCCCACCACCGTTTCGCCGCCGCAGCCCGAGGGTCGGAAGGCCCCGCCCCCTGAGAAGCCGTCCGACGCCCGCCGTCGGTCTTTTGTCATTCTTTCTTTCTGGGTCATCGTGCTGCTCCTGGGCCTACCTATCTGGTGGAAGACGACGACCATATACCGCGCTGATTTGCCCCTGGATGACATGCTGCAATGGGCAGACGGAAAGGTGCGATTCTTGTTCTGCAGCCGGCGCATCAACGACAGCCAGGCCCATGCTAACGAACTGCTTGCAACAGGCCTGCCGTCCCGTTTTCCCACTTCGCATTTCAGTGAGGGCGAACAATCTTCAGGAGCAAGAGGCGCAAAACCTCCTCCGCCTTACCCAACACGCGCTCGACGACCTAAACGACTTCTCGGGCCACCACCTTCGACTGCAGTTTGCGCCTCGCGACACCGAAGATGATTCGCAGGTCGCGCTGACGATCCGGCTCAGTCCCGGAGACTCCACGACGGCATCTCTAAACCCGCACTCGCCCGTCCTCGACATCACATACCCGCCCAATTCCGTTCCGTCGCCGACTTCGTCCTCGTCGGCCCTCGCGTCCTACATTGCGAACGAGCTGCGAACAACGTACGCGGAGGAGCAAGCTATCATTTCATACCTTCTCTCCGCCGCTTCCGGGGCATCCGATGTGAAGCCTCAGGGCCTGTCGCCCGAGGCGGCTGAGTCTCTCGCCAAACGGACGACGCGGTCTTTGCGGTACTCGCCCACGTACCACCTGAGCTTCTCCCTCTTCACGAGCGGATCGGTGCCCAACACATGGGACGTCGACGCAGCCATCCGGGATTACATGAAGCCCATGCTGGATGTGCTTAGTCCTATTCACAATTTCACGATTGATACCCAGGTTCAACTGTACGCCACGCCGGGCGCCCAGTCCCAAGTCCTGAGCAAGGACGACCTGGCCTCCTTCATAAACGCGGCCGAATGGCCGTTGTCTCCCTCCATTGGTGGTGCCCCGACGGTCAATTTCCTGCTGTTTGTCGGAAACCAAACAATCGGGTTGGAGTCTGGCTCCGAGACGTCCCAGTCCTGGCTGATCCCGCAATGGGGAACCGTCTACCTGCTGTCTTTGCCGCCGACGACCTCACACGTGCCTGCTGCCACCCTCAAGCAGCCCATGCTCACCTTCGCCGGCCACTTGCTGTCTCTTCTGGGAACCCCCCAATCCGGCTCCCTTCCGCTGCGCCTCTCGACATTGACACGCATCCGCTCGGCTGATCTGCTGCTGCGGGCCTCGTCGACGCTGGGGTCTCTGGCGCGTCTGTTCGTCGCCTTGCCTTCCATGTCCATTCCTCGCAACGTCGCCGATGGCGTCGCCAAAACCATGCATCAACTGGAGCTTGCGTGTGCCAGCTTAGGCGGTCCGGAAGGGCTGGAGCATGCCAGGATTGCCGAGGCCGAGGCCGAGCGAGCCTTCTTCGAAAAGAGCATGGTCGGGCAGCTCTACTTCCCCGACGAGCATAAAATCGCGGTTTATCTGCCGCTCCTCGGGCCGGTCGGCGTGCCGCTGGTTATGGGCCTGCTGAACGAGATCAAGGCCTGGAGGAAGCGGAGACGGGAGCGGGCCGAGGCCGCGGGCAAGAAAAAGCTGTAGAGTCAGTTTGACATGAAAAAGAACTGCAAAAGTAACGATTGCCTTGGAAACTATCAGACTCTCGTGACCCGTAACCTAGTGACAGCGAAGTATCCAAGAGAGTACAAGCTAGAAACGAAGCAGGGACGATCGAAGGCGACGATGATGCAGAAAACGATGACAACAACGACCGCAGCAGTTGGCGTCTACCTAGTAAACTATGCAAGGCAGAATGACGCCGCAAAAGGAGGTAAGACGACCAGGAGAATATCGTGAGTTCTCGTCGGTGAGTCGGGTACCTACCTACCTACCTAGGTATGTATATAAGGCACCTATTAAACACCAAAGGTCCCAAGTGCCTTCCAACGTTACGGTGGTGGGGGCGGTTGGGGCGGCCACGTCCCGCAGCTCAGCGCCTGCCCCGGCTCTTCGGGCGCTACACCCCTGCACACTTACGCCACCTCGAAGCTTGCTTCAGCGTAGGGCGAGCCCTGCGCCATCTTGGTGACGTCGGATCCTATTAAAGTCCAGGCACAGAGTTCATGTGCCTCCACAGTACGTATATACCTACCTAGCCACCCGACATCTCCGTCAGCCTCCATTCAATCCTTCATGCCTCGGTGAATACATTCTCCAAAGCCTCTAGGATTCCTCGCTCCTACCCGTCAGCTCCGTCTCAGAGGTCTCCCGACAGAACCTGAGTTCCAGAATCCCCCCCGATTGCCCAATCGCCGAACCGAGCCATGTCACCATTATGAAGAGCAGAGAATGCTTCCCGAACCGACTTTGAGCTTTACGCTCCCCAGCCTCCACGACGACACCGTCCTGGATTGCCGCGTGTACCACTGCCAGGCACTGAGCCCCTCGGCAACAAACCCGCCGCAATGGAAGCGGCATGCTGCCATCATGGCGCATCCCTACGCGCCCTTGGGCGGCTGTTACGACGACCCTATCGTCAGCATTGTCGCGGGTACCCTTCTGCGGCAGGGCTTTCTCGTGGGAACCTTCAATTTTAGGTAGGATACCTCGTGGCCGATGAGGGAGCATATCATGGTGGCAGTTAAGAGCTAGCAAGCGGGCTAACACCTTGAAACTGAACAGGGGCGCATCGGGCTCGGCCGGCCGTACTTCCTGGACCGCGAAACCGGAACGCAGCGACTACATGTCCTTTGTCGGCTTCATGGTCTACTACATGCACTTTCTCGATCCCTTCGGCCCGCGTACGCTACGCCCGCCTTCGGCAGCTCGGGGCTCGTCGGCCCCGGAGATGCACATGCATACCAGTATCCCCCACACACAGTTGGAAACGACACTGCCGGAGCTGCCGCTGCTACTCCTCGGTGGCTATTCCTACGGGGCCATGATCACGACGCAGATTCCACCAATGGCTCAGATCATGGCGCAATTTGCAACTCCTCCCGTCGGGTCCGCAGCTGCTGATATCCGCCTCCGCGCACAACACCTCGCTGAGCAGCAGAACGTAATACTCGCCAGTGCCCGGGCAGCACACTCTACGTCACCGCGGAAGACCTATCTAGGTATGCGGGTTGGTGGCGACGAAGATACCCAGCGCAAGAGCCACGACTCGCGACGGTCGTTTTCTATCGACGCCGAGGACAAGATTCGGCGTGGTGTGAATGAGCTGCTTGCCAAAACCAAGCGACACCATCACAAGAGCGCACCGGTCCCTGAGGAAGATACACAGGCGGGACTCGCAAGCCATGAGATCCCTAACATGCTCGGAGAGGTGGTAGGGCTGACCCGAGTGCGCCCGGCATACCTTCTCGTGTCCCCGTTGCAAGGGGTAATCACACACTTGGCGACCATGTCATTTCTTCCCACCTCGGCGGGGCGGGGTCTGTTCTCGAGAGCGCCGACAAGACCTCGCGAGCAGGGAGCCCCGGCGTACACGTCGGATCATAGACAGCTGAGCGAGACCAAATTGGTTGAAAACGGGACGCTGGCCTTGTTTGGCGACCGCGACGTCTTCGTGCCAGTCGCCAAGCTTCGTGGATGGGTACAACGCTTAGAGAGCGCCGACGGCTCACGCTTTCACGGCGAAGAAGTCCCTGGCGCCGGACACTTTTGGGCAGAGGCAAAGGTGGCTCACGTTCTGCGGGACAAGGTTGCCGCGTTTGCTGCAGACCTTTTGCAGGCAGATAATGGTCCTGTGGAAACAGCGACGCCTTGACGATGCCAACAAGTTGAGGAGTGCAATTCACCCAATGCAGTTTTGTTCAACGACGAGGAGCCACGTGCGGCAATGGCTGGCGTGAGAGTTCACCCTCGAAGTCATAGGCATGCGGAATGACGCATCTCGCGTGGATTAGTGGCCGAGAGGATAGCAAAGGACAGCAATATGCCCTTTCTTCTGCTTTCAGATAACACAAATATTGGGTGGCAGCGAGTGCCAGCAACATGTTGTCGAGTCAGCTGCTCGAGCTTCAAGGCCAAGGGAGACGACCAAGGTGCTGACACACAAGGTAGAGAGCATCAAGCTAGAGACAATATGTGGCGTAGAAGCATATCTAGAGGCAGGCCTGGATCTCGCCGTTGGAAGGAATCGACGGGGCAGACGCCGGATAACGGACCGGGCGAAACAGGACAAGACAGATTGCCCGGGTGCAATCCCGGAAACGGGTCCTTGAGACATGGTGGTGGGGACGGGAAAGGCGTCTGATTCATGAGCGAGGGAGTGCGGCTCCCGGTGCGGATTTTCAAACGGCGGCGGGCATAGGTTTGAAAGGGGCTATTGGAGGCTACATACCGGTATGATTCCATGATGCTACTAGCGTCAGTGGCATTCGAAGCCGACAAATACCGGCCAGGGAGTGGCTGGCTGTGGTTCCTGGGCATTTCACGAGGATTAGTGTGTGCAAAGAGAAGACTCACGGAGACATAATGAGCAAATCTACCGTGAGTAGCGTCTTGAGATGAGCTCCAGTCTCCAAACACAAGGTCCTTGAACGGGCTTTTACTTCAGACATGAATGAATTTCGCTGAAGTTTCTGGCTGTGGCCCGTGGTTTACTTGGCAGGTCAGGGCCATCTACAGTCCCCATGGTCAGCTGCCTGTGGTTATTATTCAGTACTGTATACATATGTACTGCCGCATCTGGCCCTGCCGCCGCCGCTGCCGGCCCGGAGATCTCTGGTGTGGAGCGATAATATCAATGCTGGATGGCGGGGTTGGTGTGGTTATTGGTGGTCACTTCTAACGCACCTGCGGATAGGCAGGGTGCTAGAACGGAGGACGGGCACACGGCTTGTTGTTGCAGATTGCGGGGAGCAAACGCATACCGACGGAGGAGGACCAATCGGCCGCTGCTGTGTCGCCTATTACGTCTGTTGTCACACGGCGACGCTGGCACGTGGGGCTTCTGGGATAGGGCACGTGTCACTGCCCGTGCATGATCCTTATACTTTCATGGGCGGCACAGAAAAGCGAGGTGATCGTGTATCCAGTACTTTGGAAGCTCGCGAGTCAAGACGGAGAAAGAGGAGGAAAGCGCGAGGTGCTGCACTTGCTGCCTCTCCAGGCCGACAAGTCTCTCGGGTTCTGGCCTACTTCCCACCCCGCTGCGATGTCCCCCCTGCCCCCCTTTGATCTCTGTGGGGAATTGTGGAGGTTCTGTGGGGGAGTAATTGGAGCGCCCCGCCGTCGTAGTGCATGCATTGCACACCGCATTCCATCCCCTTCCCTTTGGCCCATCCATCTGAGGGCCCTGCAGGTGTCATCACCATCGTCACTGCTGTCTCTATCGCACTTTTATCCGCCTTTTTTGCCTTGCTTTGGCTGCCCACGACGATCGCCGCCCTTGTTGTATCTCTTCATAATAGACTTTCTCTCTCTCTACCGAGTGCGTTACCTACCTACAATTTATCATCTTGCCCTCACGATCTACCTGAACCCAAGTACGAAAAAACAACAGGAACAACGGCAAAGCCGCCATCGTCCTCGTCTTACGGCTGTCTCTGTGCACCCAACCCTCTTTTTAGTCCGTCGCTTCAACCTGCTCATCGGCCCAACCACCTTAACCGGTCGTCTGCCAACCATCATCCGCCCTTTGCGCCCGCCTGTTCTTCCCTTCCCCTTCTCGGCCGTCGTTCCCTCGCTCATAGGGTAGGGCAGGGCACGGGTACATCGCTCCGCAGCCCCCCAAGTCGCGTCTCTAGCACCGGTTTGTCCGGTCATCTGCTCGTTGCTTCGGATCTGCATCCTTCCCTTGTCCAACCACTTGGCCGAGATGATCTGACTGTTGTCTGCACTCGCTCTTACTTGTTTACCTGTTCATTACACCGATTACAACGCCGTCACGACCTCTGTCTTTCGCTTCCTGGACACCTGTTCTCCGTAACATATATTCGAACCCTCAACCTGTCGCCCACCAAGCCCGCTGCCTTTTCGCGAGCACACACCGACACCGACGCCGACGCGGGCATGCTTTGACCGCTTCACGCACGCCGAACCAAACCACCGCCAGAAAGCACATGTCAGCAGCCCGACACCCTACTACACTCCCTGGTTGTGATGCGACACGGACGGCAACAAGGCTGCCTCTCGTCCGCCAACTTCCTCCTTCGGCGCTTCCTCTAATCCTCTCCTCGACTTTTCCCTGAGCCTCGGGCTCCGCGCCGTCACCATGAACGACGTCCTCATCAACTCCGTCCACCCTCTGGGAGGCACTCGAACCAAGGCCTCTACCACCGCTCCGCTCCCTTCCACCTCGCTCAAGCCCGGTCGATCTGCTTCCATAAAGAAGCACCACCCGCAACCCCGGAACGTCGCCCTCGACACTATATCCCGTGCCATCAAGGGCGCAAATAACCTAGTATTGTCGCTTCGCGATGGGCTGTCGGAACTAGAGCGTGAGAATAGGAGGAAGCAAGAAGAGCGGAAGCAGATACTGTCTCTCCGCATGAAGAATGTAAGTCTCTGGTGGCCCTGGTTTTGACCATGGAGTTTCTGACCGGTTTTCGACACAGGCCGAATCCCGAAAACAGTGGCAAGATGCTGCCGAAGAGCTAGACATCCTAGAAGAGAACGATCTCTGGAAATTGGATTCCTACACGGGAGATTACAACCCTGAACTGATTGAGGCCCGGTTGAAAGAGCTGGACGATGCGAGGACGAATTGCGACACCCGCGCCATGATGCACCTTGTGCGCACCTCTCTTTGTCGAGACCTCGGCGGAATGGGAAATGTTGATCTGTACAGGCACTCGTATGTTGGCACCAAGAAGCTCATAGAGCGATACGTCGACTCGGCCATGCAAACCATCGACGCCCTCGTCGAAAAAAGCCAGTACGCTCTGCCCGAAGGCATGGGCCAGAGGGACATCTTAGAGAGCGTCCTATTTGCTCGCCAGAGTTTCGGGAGGAGCGCGCTGCTGCTGAGTGGAGGTGGCACCCTGGGTATGTCCCATATCGGTGTTCTCAAGGCCCTCTTTGACGTCAAGTTGCTGCCGCGCATCATATCGGGTGCCTCAGCAGGCTCCATCGTGTCCGCCGTGATATGCACGAGAACAGACGAGGAAATCCCCCGTCTCGTTAGGGAATTCCCGTACGGTGATCTTGCCGTATTCGACGGCGAAGAAAATCCCGACGGTGTCTTGGACCACATGCGACGGCTACTCACCGAGGGAAGTTGGTCCGACATCAAGCACTTGACCCGCGTGATGCGTGGTCTGGTCGGTGATCTCACGTTCCAGGAAGCATACAACCGGACACGGCGAGTCCTCAACATCTGCGTCTCGACCGAGTCCATGTACGAGCTCCCGCGCCTGCTCAACTACATCACGGCGCCCAATGTCATGATTTGGTCGGCCGTAGCCGCATCCTGCTCCGTTCCTCTCGTCTTCAGCGCTGCACCCTTGCTGGTGAAGAACCCAGACACCGGGGAGCACATGCCCTGGAACCCGACACCGCAAAGATGGATCGACGGCTCGGTCGACAACGATTTGCCAATGACGAGGCTTGCTGAAATGTTTAACGTCAATCACTTCATCGTCTCCCAGGTGAATCCACACGTGGTTCCCTTCTTGGCGCGGGACGACCAGCTGGATCCGGATAACACGGCAGCGCGTAAATCCGGCTACCTACCCAACAAGCAAGAGCTTGACTGGGTCTATACTTTGACTGCGCTTGCCAAGGACGAAGCTTTGCATCGTCTTCACTTCCTGGCCGAGATTGGTGTCTTTCCCAATGTTGTTACTAAGCTCAGGAGTATTCTCAGTCAAAAGTACTCCGGCGACATCAATATCCTGCCCGAGATAAGCGTTCACGACATTCCCAAGATTCTCAGCAACCCCACCCCGGAATTCATGTTGCGGTCATGCCTGATGGGCGAGCGCGCAACATGGCCGAAGCTCAGTCGGATCCGTGACCGTTGCGCTATTGAGCTTGCCCTCGATCGTGCGGTGCATCGACTACGGGCTCGCGTCGTCTTCTCTGATAGTCAGGTCGATCTGCGTCGGCTTACTACCGGCATTGTATTGCCACCGCCATGGCCGAAGTCATCCGCCGGCTCGAAGCCTAGCGCTGCAGGTGCCCCGGCTCTCACACTCGATACGGAACTGGTCAAGAATCGACAGCGAAGATGTTCCGGAAGCAGTGTTCAATTGATGGCTCACCATCGCCGCTTGATGGAGAATATCCTGACGGATGAGGAGACAGAGGAGGAGGAGCGCCTGGAGATGCGTGCCAGACACGGCAGCAGCTCGTCACCCAGTCTTGCCCGTAAACCTCGCCTCAAGCGAGCGGCCAAGAGCCATTTCAACGTGTCACTGGCACGTGGGCCAATGACGAGTCCAATTAATCCTGCACATCTAGATGCTGTCGAGTTCGACTTTGGCAAACCGATTGCGCCTCCCCGTTCACGGCACTCTGAAGCCTCGCTTTCCCATAATCGAAGGCCAAGCAACCTGGAGATGACCCCGGCAACCGAGGTCGACCTTACAGCCCCCGCTTCGAGGGGCGAGGCGACATCACACACGGAGCTGTCAGACCTTCACTCTTCTGACGGAGACGTTGAATCGCATACTGAAGACACCGTCTCGGATCCAGATCCGTACGATCACAATTGGTTACATGAGGGTGCGCCTGCCGAGATGGACGCCCCCAAAAACGACAAAGATGTCCCCGAGGTTAGCAGTCGTGAACTCGTGGCTGTGGGTGAATCCCTCGAAGGGCTCTGGGATTGACTCGTGGACGGGAGGGTGAGCTCCTCGGACGAGGGAAAAACGCAAAAAGGCAATGAGACATTGGACAAGGTGGACGATGAAGACGACGTTCTCAGGTCTAACTGGATGAGCTGGGACTAGCCCTCACGGCCATCGAACTGGCGCCTGTTATCTCAGATGAAACAGGCGGAAGAGGAGGAAGAGGCGGACGTAGAGCATTTGGATCCTCTATGCGAGGAGGGAGACGTGTGAAGATACAGAACCACTGTTGGCGTTACTGGTAGCATCACAATAACATGATACATTATACCTAGGAGCACTTGGGCGTTTCTACGTCTGGAAGTCGCCTGCGTCAAAAATGCTCAGAGCTAAAGAATACGCCTCTGCGTTCGCGATCCCGAGCGGAGGCTGGAGGAGTCCGACGAGGAAGGGCAACAGGCAACATCCGAATATCCAAACGATACAACCCCATCTACGGAACTTTTTGATTAAAAGCTGAAAAAAACGGGCCTGTGCCGATGCGCCTCTGGACACTCATAGCGACCAAACGCTTGGTTCGAGCCCTTGGTAGCCGGGTAAGACGCAAGAGTGGTTACCAATGAGGTCCAAAGATCAAATTGAACCGACATGACCATCCGTTGATTCCTACGGTCCCCTCGCCGCCACCCGTGGTTCCAGACCGCTCAACCCAAGGGCTCGGGAAGCCGCGACGGCGGCGCGCGGAAACGTTATTATGCACTGGATATTTACCATCTTCCTAATTAACCGATGCTTGCTTGCCCTTCCCTTGTTCTCTTCAAGCGAGTTCGCCACGATATTTAGGCGAGTCTGCATGTGTGAGATTTTTACGTTCCGTGCCTCTTTTCAATCGCGGGGGCAAATGGAACGCATCTGGCTATGTTTGCGTTTCCAAAGGGTAGTCAAGTCGGTTCCTTGAGTATAAATGCTCGGTACCGTCCATCGAGGCCCCGAGAATGGGAAACGGGTTTCTATGCAGCAGATCACTTTCCACCTCCCCTAGCGCCCATCACCTATTACAAGATAGAAGTACACCACAGACCTGTCCAAAAAATAAAAATAAAAAAATGGTGCGCATCGCCAGCCTCGCCGCGACCTTGGCCGCGCTCTCCTCCGCCGCCGCCTCGGCCCTGCGGGTCAAGTCCCTCACCCACAGCGGGCCCGGATGCCCCCAGGACGCCAAGGTGACCTGGTCCGGAGGCAGCGGGCTCGACGACCTGACCGTCACGCTGTCCGACTTCAGCGCCACGCTGGCGCAGGGCCAGATGACGACCTGCCAGGTGCACATCCTGCTCGACCAGGGCGAGGCCGGGAGGGCCTTGTCGCTGCAGGACGTTGTTGTGAGGGGCGGGTTGTACATGAGCGCGAATGCCAGGGTTGATTTTCTGACTACGGCTTATTGGTCTGAGACTGTTTCTGATACTGTGAGTTTGCTTGCGAGATTTGGGAT
Source organism: Colletotrichum sojae (assembly GCA_014235955.1). Lineage (NCBI taxonomy): Eukaryota > Fungi > Ascomycota > Sordariomycetes > Glomerellales > Glomerellaceae > Colletotrichum > Colletotrichum sojae. The sequence continues at coordinate 34,841 of WIGN01000338.1, read as the reverse complement.
GTGTTGTGTGACGTGTGGTTCGCTGATGATGGGTGTGCAGGTTACGAAGCAGTCTACGACCACGTCGGGAGCTAGCTCTTCCGTGAGGAATGTGGCTGTTGCGCAGCGGTTGGGTGCCGCGTCGACTTGCGTTGGCAGTGATGGATATGTTGGCATTCTGAATGTTACTTTCCGCATCATCTCTCAGGCCGGGAGCCGGATTGTGTTCGGTCGGGAGCGCAAGGACAGCGGGACGGCGCCTGTTACGGAGAGGCTCACTTTTGCGTGGCAGGGCTGTTGAGATGGGAGGTAGGTGGAGGAAGGAGGAGGTATTGGCTTGTAGTTAATGATTTCACTGCGCAACTATCAGGCGGTTGAACAAGATTGTAATTTTGCGGTACTTATATGGGACTGTCATTTCACACCCCCAAGCTGAATATCCCACCTCCGACCAGTGCCACCAGCGACGATGACGGACGACAGTGACAATAACGGACAATGGTAATAATAATAGTACCTAGGCTAGAACTACTGGAGGGGATGTGAAATAGTCAGCCTGGGAGTGTGAAATAATAGCTCCCTACTTATATTACACTTAGAAGACTGGGCTTTAAAACCTTTAGTTTATCAAGAGTTTGCTTCTCTAGTCCACTTGTGCCTCGCTAATGCTTATTCTTCCAAAACAGCTGGCAATGACGTCCTCTAGAGCCACAGGGCCTGAAATACTCGTATCTGAAGAGACACGCGCCTATGAACAGATGTGATATGTACCGATAATGATGATTTTCACATTCGAGTACCAGTCCGATAGCCTCAATGTGAACTCCCACTGGACGACACAACGCAAACGAGCCAAAGCCGCGCCCGGTCCAAAGTGGCCGTATGATTGGCGTTGCTATGATGGCTCTTTTGCCGACAGATGCCAAGTCGGCATGCCCGATCCGGGCTCCACCATCAGATCCAGTTGGCGGCGTTGCCGGGTCGCGGTGATCCCGGAATGTGGGTTGGCTTCTTTTGTTACGCGTTCCATCAGGTGGCCAAGGGCTCCGGCACCAATTCCGCTTCCGCCTCGGCGTCATGCTTCTTCATCGGCCGTGAGTCTCGTGCGCGTCCTCGGTGGTGGCTAGCAGGCGCACCAACAACGCGTCTCAGTCGTCCCGTCTTCCAAAACGTAGCGACGTAGTCGTTTTGCTTCCTTCGATCCGGGGCTTAGGTGGGCAGGAACTGCTTCGAGTCGTTCTCCTGCTCGGCAAAGGACTGGGGGAACGCGGCGAGCCCGGCGACGATGGCGACGGCCATGAGGCAGATGCTGATGATGGACCAGACGACGCCCCAGCACTGGGACGAGCCGCCGTAGCGCTGGGCGAAGACGCTGGCGTCGGAGCTGTTGACTTTGCGCATGATGAGGTCGTCGCAGATATCCCACACCGAGTACAGCGCGCTCATGACGCCGATGAAGAGCTATTGAGTTTGTTAGCTCTGCGTGGTCTGTCTACATGACCTTGGGGATGAGACTTACGACGACGAATCTCAGAGCTTGGGCGTGGGAGATGAACCACGCGGCAATGAGCAGGCCGACGGCGAGTAGCACGGTCAAGATGGTGAGCCAGTCCCTCTTGCCCCACCAGAGCGTGAGGAGGAAGCAAACTCCCAGGACCATGGATGCGACTTTGGACGCGTTGATGTTGAAGCCGCAGAAGATCAGCAAGCCTCCGATGAGCGAGGAGCCCAAGTAACCAGCAGGCAGAGTGATGGCTTGCTTTCCTCCTTTCATCAGAGTAGCTCCTCCCTGTATCTTTGTTAGTCTCTTGTTCCTTATACTTGTTACTGTTAGGCTTCAACTCACCTCATTCGGATCCAACGTGATGGAAACAACGCGGCCACCGGTGCAGCAGGCGGTGATGGCGTGTCCGAATTCGTGGAACGCCACGGTCAACATCTTGAACGGCCAGAGGACCGAGCGAAGATACGGGACGTTCCACAAGATGGCGATGATGACGGCGTATGCGCCGATGACTCCGAGGGTGACGGCCTGCGTGTGGTTCACCGACGAGAGGCTCCGGCGGGAGATGGCAGAGTGAGTGGCCCGTGCTACTTCGGGCAAGGCGATGACGGCTGCCCTCTTCCATGCCTGGCCGACGATAGCACCGGCGTGGGCGAGCGTTTGCCTGGCGGGTACTGGCGCCATGGCTGCTGACCTGAGGGTGTCGTGAAGAGCGTACTTCTAATAAGCGTTGCCGAGAAGATGAAGTCGTTTAGTAGTAGTGATTCTGTTGGTGTTGGTGCTGTTCGTAGTATCGCCGGGGTTGCTGTCGAGTTTGTGGTTGTTGACGATATTCACCGAGAAGCCGTTGCTGGGGTGGGCGGATGTCTGTTACTTGCTCAGTAGGTAGCGACAGACGGGTAAAAGGCGACAGACGCTGAGATCGACCCGCAGATTATGATCGTTAAGCCGGGGTGTAGAGCGAGGGTAAACACAAGAAAAGAGAACACTTGGAAAGTTCTCCGGGGGACGCAACAAGTTTTAAAAACTCCGGCTCTTTGAACCCTTCAAGTGGTACAAAAACAAGCAAGTTTGAGAGGTGCTTACGCGGACGTGGGCTGGGCTGAGGCTGGGCTTGCATTCCCCCGTCATCTGTTGGCCCCCTGGTTCCAGTGGTTCCCCTATTTTTTTCCTTGTCTGAATTTCCACAGCACGGACGCCGTTCCCGCCTTGACTTCTGAGAGGCCTGACAGTTGCAGAGGCCCCACGCGACGTTCGGCACTGAATGGCACTGCCTCACTGTGGCATGTGCCGAAGCGGTGGCTGGGCCGACAGCCAATCGTGAAGTGTTCGTCTATTTTTAGCATTATCGTCACGTGTGGCTGATTGTTCTTGTCTGTGGCAGCTCACGAGCCACACCTTATGTAACCCATGGCGACGGCGCCGGGCCCGGCACCGGGACCGTGACGGAGCTCAGTGCGGGGGTGGGGATGGGAGCTGCAGTTGGGCTTTTTAGCTTTCGCAGTCTCACTCAACGAAAAAATGACGTCTCACTGAGTGCACCCAACGTAGCTTCTGAAGCTATGCAATGATGGACGGCAGGGGTTACGGACGTAGCAGCCGCGGTTCGGCTTGAAAATGACCCGTACGCGACGTTGAATCGAGCTCCCCAGATCCTAATGCTACCGTCACTCACCTCTATCAATTGCATCGTCTGTCGTTGGCCCAGTCTCCATCTCGCATTCTCCAAACCATACCTGCTCATCGTCTACCCCTCTCCATCACAATGGCCGCCACGGTAGATAACTCCACTACGGAGCTCAGTCAGCAATATGACACTCCCCTCGGTCAGGCTCATTCCACCATGCAGGCCCTCAAGGACAGGATCAAGCTGCATTATGACCTCGCCAGTGACTATTATTTGAGCCTCTGGTACGATGCTTTCCCGTCGTCTCCTGATTTCCTTGCCTCATGGGTGTTCCATCCCTTAGCCGATCTCAGTCAGAGCCATGATCTCGTCTGTCATTGTTTTCTATCTGAACATTTCCATCCCAAGTCCAACAAAGCTACTCTATGGCTGACCGACTAACCTCAGGGGTGAACACATCCACCACGGCTACTGGGAGGACGCCTCCGAGACCAAGGAGCAGGCCCAGGTCAACCTCATCAAGTTGCTCCTCAGCATCTCAAAGATAGGCGAGAACAGCACCGTCCTGGACGTGGGCTGCGGCATCGGCGGCACCTCCCGCTACCTCGCGTCGACCCTGGGCTGCTCGGTGACGGGCATCACCATCAGCACCAAGCAGGTCGGGATTGCGAACCGGCTGACCAAGGCCGAGGCCGCCAAGGAGAGCCAGGCCGGAGTCGAAGCTGTGGAGCCTGACGCCGACGGCTTCTTCAAGCTCGGCCGCGGAAAGGTCCGGTTTGTGGAGCTCGACGCCGAGAAGATGGGCGACTTCTTCGCCGGCCAGGGTGCGTCCTTCGACGCCGTCTGGATCAGCGAGGCGCTCAGCCACTTCCCCAACAAGGCCCTCTTCTTCGAGAACGCGCACAAGGTGCTCAAGCCTGACGGGAAGCTGGCCCTGGCGGACTGGTTCAAGGCCGAGAATCTGAGCGAGACTGACTTTAACAATGACATTAAGCCGATTGAAGGTTACTACCCCCTTAGCACGTCTCGCAGGTCTTAGAAAGCTTGACTGATCCATCTCTAACAGACGGCATGCTTCTTCCTCCCCTTTGCACCCAACAGGGCTATGTGGATCTGGCCAAGGGAGCCGGGCTTTCTGTGCTCTCCGGACCCAAGGACATTAGCAAGGACGTGAGCAGGACCTGGTATGTTCAAACCCCTCTACTGGATTTTTTTTTTTTTTTTTTTTTTTTTTTTTTTTGCCTGACGTGGATTCTAGGGACATAACATGGACTCTCGTCCAGAACCCCTCGTTGTGGGCTTTTGCCTTCAGCCAAGGCCGGGACGGCATTGCGTTCTTGCAGTCATTCCGGGCAATGAGGCGAGGATATGCCAACGGCACTTTTCAATATGCAGTAACGGCTTTTGAGAAGTCTGACAAGATGAAAATTTCCGAGATGATCAATTAGTATCGTTCACCGCAAACAAGACTGGCGGCCGCTTCAGCCGGCACTCTGGTTTGGCTCATGAGGTTAGGGGCGTGCGTTGTCTACACCTTTACCCAACTCCTCTCTACCATAGACCGCCTCTTCTTTCTGTGATCTTGAGATTCTTAGATTAAATGGTAGTACGCCAAATTTTAGAGAAATCTTGACAGTTCTGGAGATAACTTGCTCTATCGTGAATGTCTACCTCCTTCATTCAGAGGTATGTATACGTGTTAACGCCGATGATAGCGTCCAGCCAATCCAAAACAAGCTATTTCGACGCCGGCCCCACCATTACACTTTGTCTTATCGATAAGCGTCATCAACACAGCATTTCCCTCTCAGCTCTTTCAAACTCCCACCTTCGTGCTTCCTCCAATTGTACAACCTCCAAGTTTGCGCCCGCTACCAACCGCCAGGTGCTTCACACAATGGGTTCCTCGTCCTCGAAAGCAGCGCAAGGCGCAGCCCGCAAGTTCCCGACCCGCGCACCCGGCGCCGCGCCAACCTCCGCCGCGGCCGCCGCGAGGACCGCTCCCGCTCCGGCACCCGCGCAACAGCCACGATCTCGGCCGCAGGCAAAGGCTTCCACATCCAAGACAGAAGGTAAGCGATCGCACCCGACATAATCCGAGCTTACTCTTCAAAGGGAGGTTGCTAACAATCCGCCACGCCCAGACATCCTCGCAGACTCTATCTCCCCCGACCACCCCACGGCCGCCTTCTCCTCGCGCCTCCAGCAGATGGGCGTGGTCCAGCCCAACCCGACCTTCTCGCCCACCTCGATCGCCGGATCCCTCCACGACACAAAAATCCAATCCCCCGGCCCCCTGTTCCCCTCGACGTCGAGGAACGCGACGCTGGTGACGCTCGAGGCCCGGCGCACGCTGCAGCAGCGCGCCGACGAGGAGTTCGAGGGGCTCGGGAGGGCCGACAGCCGGGGGAGGGAGTTTTTGGACCTGCACACCATCGTGCAGATCCACCGCATGCGCGACAGCGGGCACCCGCCCGAGCAGATTGCGCAGAGGCTCAATTTGAAGGAGGGCGTGATTGAGAGATTGGGGAGGCCGGGCATCACGAGTGTCGCATGAGAAAGAGCGCGGTGTGATACCATGGAAATGGACATAAAGTAAGATTGTATTACATGTAAAACAGGTGCTTCTACGAGCGAAATCGCTAGGCTATTGGGGTGTTTTTGGGGGGTGGCATTACGACTAATTCCGACTCAACCTTCTCCATTCTTCAGATCTCTCCTACCAGGCGCAGTGCCCGCCGTCTATGCGCAGGTCGCTCCCCGTCATGAAGCTGCTGGCGTCGCTAAGCAGGAAGACGGCGGCGCCGCGGTACTCGCTGGGGGCGCTGAGTCTTCCCAGCATGTTGTGCTTCGGCCACTCGGTCTTGCGCTCGGGGTAGGTCTCGAAGAGGGCCTCGACCATGGCCGTCACGATGTAGCCGGGCGAGATGGTGTTGACACGGATGCCGTGCTCGCCCCATTCCGCCGCCAGGTTGCGACCGAGCTGCAGGACAGCGGCCTTGGAGGCGTTGTAGGCACTACGCAAGATGTGTCGTCAGTATTGCATCCGGGTAAACGTGTTGGTGACGTAACGACTTACGGGCAGATCAACCCCCTGTTCGCGACGGTGCCGCTCATGCTGGCGATCAGCACGATGCTTCCGCCGCTGTTGAGCCTGACCATCTGGCGCGCGACGGCCTGCGCTGTCATGAAGGCGCCGGTGACGTTGACGCCCATCATCTTGTCGACGTCCTCGGCCTTGTACTCGAGCGCAGGGGTCTCCTGCTGGATGCCCGCGGCGGCGATGAGGCCGTCGAGGCGGCCGTGCTTGTCGGCGATGCCGGCGACGATCTCGTTGAGGGCGTCGACGTCGCGGACGTCGACCTGGTGGTAGGTGAGAGAGGTCGAGAGCTCGCCGGTAGCTCTGCGGGCGACCTTTTCAAAGTCTGGGTCGGGCTTGGGGAGGCGGTCGATGGCGTGAACTGTAGACATGGTGAGCATTGTGGTGCGCAAGTCATCAACAGGGCGTAGCGGCGTTTCTTCTTACCTATCGCGCCGGCTTCAAGGAGAGCTTCGGCCTGGGTCAGGCCGAGGCCCCTTGCGCCGCCAGAAACGACGATAACCTTGTCTTGGAGGCTGAACTCGGGGAGCCCGCGGGTGACGGTGGGGGTTGTGGAAGTAACGCTGGGCTTGGGTCCGGCGTGGAAGCTCCTGGGCTGGGCCACGGGAACGGGAGGTTGCGCGGAGAGTCTGAAGCGGTGCACCGGGCTGAGTTGAGCGCCGAGCCGGAGTGGCCTGAAGCGGGTGACGTACCGAGACATCTTTCCGGATTCAACGGTAAGACTTATGTGTGAGTGTATGTGTGTGCCTGAGAGGGGGCGGCAGAGACGACGATGTGAAGCGTGTCCAGGGAACGGTTCCGTGAGCTCTGGAGGTTCGTTTGTCCTTTGGGTGGAGGGGTTCCTAGGTAACTTAGACGACCAGAAAGTTGAGATGATGATGTGAAGGACGGCTGGTGGGAGTCGGCTAGTCGAAAGAGCAACGAGGCTTGCGTTAGGTAAGGTAGTTTTGCGAGGACGGATGCAGAGAGAGAAACGGTTCGTGGTGGTTGGGTTGCGCCTCTCATCGTCGATTCTCGTCCCTACTTATATAGCTCCGAGCTGTGAGCTCTGACGATCGGTTGGCAGTATGGTTCTGGCATACCGTGTTGGGCTTCCCCGCACGCCACCCTACCCTGGTCTTCTTCCTCATCCTCTGCTCTTGCGCCGGCTGCATTTCTCCTCATCTCATCATGCCAATTCGGAGATCAGCATCCCCCGAGGAGGCAGGCACTACGCCGATGCACCAGTCGCGCCAACAGCTAGCGCCGAGGGCAGGACAGGGAGCATCGTGATTGGGTTCGGAATCTACAAGGATGGGTGGGAGGAGGGAGGGGGTTGTTGGTGGTCACTAGACACATTGTTGCCGGGCCGGATGCGGAAATGCCACTGGCGACGCGACCTGACGAGACGAGGCTCCCATCGTGTGTTACCTACATACCTACGCTACACTAGTAGGCAGGGTATGGTATGATCCATTGGTAGGTGCGGGTACGGGAGTGGCTTCGGTTGAGGTCGAGGTCGAGGACGAGGACGAGGATGAGGATGCGGCCGGAGCTTCCCTGCCGCTGGTCTCGCATCAGCTTTTCTTAGAAGCAAGCTCTCCAACTCGCCCGGCTGTCTGGCGACCTAGCTTGCTAGCTGCATGGCCGGGGGGAAGCACCGTCTCATCGACGTGCGGAACTGCGGATGAAGAGGCTAGAACGTCGTCCATGAAAGAGGGTCGCCCAATGTCCGAGACAGGTCATGCGGTTTGGTCGTCAGATATCGAATTCTAGATCCCGTACCGTAGGTAGGATAGGTGGTCCCGGAGGGCGAGTGGAAGCAGAAGCAGAAACAGAAACAGAAACAGAAACAGAAAGAGCAACTGGAGGCGCCCACAGCTGTTTCCACAATTCCCACACTCGCAGCTACTCCAAGGGCCCAAGGGCCCAAGGGCCCAAGACCCCAAAGACCCCGCGCCGGAAGGCACCGGCAGGGTCGTGGTTTCGGTTGGTTCACGGGCCGGCCGGACCTGATTGGACGCACGGGGCAAGGGTCTTTTGGGGAACGGGCACACGGGGTACTATTTCCAGCCAATCTATAGGCGTATGCTCCGCTCCGGCCGAACACCGCACTCTTGTTACAACTTACTCCGTACACTACAATACCTACCTCGTGTACCTACACACTGCTAATGCTAATGCTACTCTTGCTAGAACACCTTACATTGCTACTTGCTCACTACAACCTTGCCAGGCTCTGCGCAACTCTACTCTAAAGTCACTACTTATGCACCCTGGTGGATTGCTAACAAGGATACCCAGAGTCCAGACTCGTCTCCACTCCCGAATCCAGACCATCCGAGTAGTGGGCCGGTCGCTGTAGTCTGGGGGAATGCGGAGTGCAGCCCGCAGCCAGGACCTCCACCGGCTTCCCCTTTTAGGCAATCCGAGAGATCATCTCCATCTCATCACATCCCATCCCGAGTCCCCTTTTCCTCCCCCTGGTTCGACTCGTCTGCTTCATGGAAAACTCTTTCGGTCAGATGTGATGCGATCGTGACGCGTGATCCCTTCCCGGAACACGCAATGCGCTCGCTCATGTGAGCAACGGCCCAACCTTTTTGTTGGGCTCTCGGTTGAATCCCGACATCGTCGTCGCCGTTGTCGCCGTGGACCACTTGTCCTCCAGCTTCTTGACGCCCGCATCGCCCTCCTTGGCGATCCACTGCTGGACGGTCCAGAAGGCTTTCAGATACGAGATTCCGAGCAGGAAGTCCTCAAAGCCGATCGACAGCCCTGTCACGGCCATCTTCCTCCTGACAAATCTCCCCTTGGCATCCGGTGCCGCGTTCGGTGCCGCCACCAACATGACCCACAGGAAGATCCCCGGCATCTTCTTCCACCTCGTCAGGCTGACCGTTCTCATGGCCACGTACGCCTCCTCGAGGATCGCCTTGTCCCCAAACCCCGAGATCTGCCGCAGAGACTTGATCGCCCAGCTGTAGATAAGAGCTGCGAGCCTGATCGTCTCGAGCATCCACTCGCTCTCCGAGCTGGCTACTGTTGGCCTCGACGCCGGCATGTTCACCAGCTTATCGTGCAACCACGATGCGGTGCTTCGAATCTTCGCCGTGCCTGTCGACAGGGTCGACGCCGAGGTGACCGACGTCGTGAGGAATCGCACGTCGTCCAGGATCCTGGCTGCCGCGGGACACAGACCGAGATTCTCGGCCATGTCCTCGAATCTCGTCGGGGACGCCAGGAGGGGGCTGTCGTAGCACTCGGGCCACGTCGTGCAGACGGGAAGCTCCTCGTCCAGCACCGGGTCGTTCTCCTGCCAGAAGAGATCCGTTTCGAAGCAGCACGCGATCTCGTAGTCGGTCCTGAACATCTTGGTCTAAGTATGCTGTTGGTGGTCCAACTGAGGGAAGGAGGCCGTCTTACAGGATCATGATGGACTCGCCCACGATATCTCCGAGGCCTCGCATGCCGCCTCGAAGCTTGATCATCCGCTTGATTCCCCTCATGTGGGCAAACATGCTCTCATCGGCACCCCAGAACCACTGTCCTTGTGTTAGCTGCCTCTCATCAGACCTTCAAGCTTTCCTCACCTCCATGACGACCAGATTGACGATAGAGCGAACCATTTCGACTGCAATTGCGTCAAAAGGTCGTCTCATGTAGTCGGCGATGATGGAAAGCACATGCGATTTGAGCGCCAGCGACTCGGGGCTCTTCGTGATCTCCAAGCCCTTTTCCAAAGACTGAGTTATCGAGGACATGAGAATTCCGATATTGGGGAACAGGGGTGACTGGAGCATCCATGGAAGCACCTCGGTTAGGAACACCGGGGGCTGGCTTTGGCCGTCGATGGACACCATGTTCGGTGCCACGAACTGAATGTCTGGGTGAAACTGTCAGGTCTGGTCATTCCGTGGTGTGGCACAGTTCTGTCGACTTACAGAAATGGAGAAGCTCGGCGGTTCTTGGACCTTCGGGAAGAGGCATGCCGTTGAGAGTAGTCACTCCCGCGATGATGCCGCCGATCGAGGCAGGACTGTTGTGGAAGAAGGCCAAGGGGTCACCGTTTCCATCGAGGAAGAGGCTTGCCGGAGCTTTGAGCCTGGCCAAGGTCTTCTCTTCTCCGTCATCACCCTTGGACTGTTTTCTCCATCTTCCCCAATAATCAGGGACGGTGCTGGACCAGGCCTTGTGCTGGGGTCGCAAAACAAACGTCCCTGATCCGCCTGGGCAGGAGGACGCAGGCGCATCGCCTGTCCACCGATTCGGACACTTGATCTCGGATCGCTTGTCAGGGTCCGCCGGAGATAGCTCGAAGGTGAGCACTTGATCCTCGTATGCTGGCTTGGGGTTGGTCGACTCAACCTGCGTGATGACACACTCCACCGGCGGGAAGCGTCTCGAGCAGTTCGCGCAGGGGGCGTCCTGACGCCGGATTATGCACTGCAACCCTCATCTTTTCAATAACTATCCCGAGGCAGATCGCACGTGGTCGGGTCGGGCCGTGGAAGGGGAAACACGACGAGGGTGTGTGGACGGGTGGGAGATGTAAGTCGACTGACCTTCTGCTTTCGTCTCTGGCACTCGGTACACGACTTCTGCATCCTCACCCGCCTTTTCGACGCTGGCTTGGACGACTCGGCCATGGTAAGCAATAGAGTATGACATGATGAGAAGATAAAACTTGAACAGTGTCCCCCCCGCGATGACAGCTGAAAAGCAGATGAAAGAATGACCCCTCAGCCACTGACATGCAGTTGATTCAGCCACGGCTGAGACATGGTGAAAACAGGGCCTCGGTTAGTGATTAGATCTCTCGTCGTCGACGAGCTACTAGGTATCATAGTAAGCGGTTATTTGCATGGTGCTTATCATTTTGTATTGATGCATAACGTCTTCAAGCCATTCCTGCGCTAGTGAGATATGTCTATTGCCCAAGGGCGAAGGTTTAAATTCGGTGAGAAATCTTGGACTTCAAACATCGGAGCAAAGAATAAGCAAAATGGGTATAAATGACTGCCGACCAATCGGCGGTGGACGATTCGGGACATATCGACCACTCATCAGGCGCAGCGGTAATACTCCGTATGCATGGCATATTTGCCGGCTGAACACCGGGTGCGGCATCCGGCATCATGGAACCCCGATCGGCCCCCGCTGCTCATCCCGTCGGCCCCGTTGCCCACTTCGGGCAACGGCACAGATCCTCGGGTGGGGCCTGCCGGGTGTGGCCTGTGATTGCTGGATAAACTCACACCGAACCGTCGAGCGCCGGCTTACATCCAGCGAGCTGTCGGATGTAGAGGATGCCATATCAACGACTCGTCGCGTATTCTTTATTTCTTGAGTTCCTTTCCGTAGTTAAGCCAGGCAATAATTAATTTCGCATGACCCCAGAACGCCCACTCCGGAACGTCTCACCAATCCCCAGTTCTCAGGCATCATGGCGTCTCAAGAGGGAGCCGTCTTCCGCAACCCCATCATCCCGGGCTTCAACCCCGACCCCACGGTCTGCGTCGTGCCCGCGACGGAGGACAGCGCGGCGCGGTTCTTCCTCTCCACCTCGACGTTCGAGTACTTTCCCGGCTGCGCCATCTACACGTCGACGGACCTGATCAACTGGGATCTCATCGGCCACGCGCTGACCCGGAGGAGCCAGGTCGAGCTGCGCACGGTGGAGCCCGGCGCGGGGAGCTGGGCGAGCACGCTGCGCTACCGGCCCGAGGAGAAGCGCTGGTACCTTGCGAACGGGCTCTTTCAGCGGTACCGCCCGACTATTGATGTACGTATGTTCTCATTTTCAAAACTTCTAGAGGTACTGATGATTCCCGTCTTCAGGAGAGAATCTTCCCGCGGGGATTCTACGTGTGGACCGACAACATTTGGGATGAGAATTCCTGGTCGGATCCCGTTTACTTTGACAACCCCGGTTTCGACCAAGATGTGAGTTGATCTCCTTTGAATGATAGCACTTTTCATCTTTCCTCTTTACTAAGACACTGCGCAGCTGTTCTGGGACGACGACGGCAAAGTCTACCTGTCCACGACAGTGCGCATGGGCAAGCGCACCCCCGGCCTCAAGCTGAAGGACTTTGCGATCCACATCTCGGAGATCGACGTCAAGACGGGCCGCACCCTGACCGCGCCGCGGGTCATCCGCGAGTCCCCGCACGGCATCGCGGAGGGCTCGCACATCATCAAGAAGGGCGGGTACTACTACCTCTTCACCGCCGAGGGCGGCACGGAGGCGGGGCACCAGGAATGGGTCCTCCGGAGCCGAGAGGGTCCGTACGGGCCGTGGGAGAGCCAGGGCAAGGCGCTTTGGTACAACGGCCCGGACGAGGAGGTGCAGCGGACGGGCCACTGCGACGTCTTCGAGGACGGGCAGGGGCGGTGGTGGGCTGTTATGCTGGGCGTGCGGCCTGTCAAGTCTGACGAGGGCAAGTATACCGAGCCCCAGATGGGGCGGGAGACGTTCCTGGTCCGCGTGGACTGGGAGGATGACTGGCCTATCTTCAACGGCGGACGGAACATTACGCTCGAGACGGTTGGTAGGGAGCACGTTGCCAAGGTGGCGACCACGGATGCTGCTGGGCTGAAGTGGAAGGCGGACCTGTCGAAGGACTCGCTCGAGATTGGTTGGTATCACAAGAGTACGCTATTCTCCTGCGCTTCTGTCGATGACATTGCAACTGACGCGGATAGATACACCGATCAAGCCGTGCCACAGCCTCACGGAGCGGCCCGGCTACCTGAGGCTGTACGGCAACTGCTACGACCTAAGCAGCCCGGAATCCCCGGCGATGCTGCTGCGGAAGCAGACGTCCTACGACGAGACCTTCCAGGCCACGATGCACTTCAGCCCCAGCAGGGCCGGCTACGAGTCCGGGATCGTCGTGTGGTGGAGCCAGTACTCCTACGCCACCATCGGCATCGCCGGGGTGCAGCAGGACGACGGCACGGTGATTCCGACCGTTATTACCAGGGAGCCGACGGGCAAGGTTAATGAGCTCGAGGTACGGAGACTATCTGGATGTATAGAATATTGCAACTAACTCTTCGCAGGTATCGCTTCGTCACCTGGGTTCCGGGTCGGCTCCGGACCTAAGCGGGCCCGTGACGCTGACGGCCATGGCCGTCCCGGACGGGTACGACATGAACCTGACCGTTGGCGAGACCAGACCCGCCATCAACTTCACGTCGGAGGATCTGACGGTCTTTCCGCCTGTCGGCGGGGCCTTCTGCGGCGTCATGTTTGGCATCTACTCGTTCGGACGAAGCGAGCCGGTGCTTGACCCTTCTGACTTTAGCGACATTGAGATCCGGGAGCTACTAGACTAGGGTGCACAATCGACCAACGTAACTTCGAAGACTTGAGGAACGAAAACGGAGGTGATGAGGGCTAGACAGGAATAGTAGCTCAAGTTCACACCTACCCAGCTGCATGAGAGTGAGATTGGCAACCTTGAAGTAGGTAGTGTTAAGCACGGAAAGACTCCTGAACCTCGCCAAGTGCTCCCCAAACTTGGGCCTCGCGACCGTTACCCCGTCGGAAGTATCCCGTGGGGTAGCAGATGAACCTTAACGTCAGGTCCGAGACTCCAATTCGGAGGTGCAGCCGCATTGACTTTGAAGTCGCTGTGACGATTCAAACTCTGCGCTTGTTGCTCGGACAGTCAGGGCAGTACTCCGGGCATCTGAAAGTCCTCGAGATGTTCTTGACGGATTTTTCGCCTCGAGGGAATGAACGGTGTCTTTTACAACCAAAGTGAACAAAACAGCGAAAGTCCAGGACACAGTTTGACCGGCGTCCCCGCATACCTTGTCACCATGGCGTCCTTCATCAAGTCGGTGCACTACGAGACTTACCCTGGCATCTCGCCGGCCCTCCTCCGAGAAGAGTTCTCGGGCAAAACCGTCCTGCTGACCGGCGGCGGTTCGGGAATCGGCACCACCATGGCCCGCTCCTTCGCCGAGGCCAACATCGCCCACCTCATCATCACAGGCCGCACCGAGGTGACGCTCAAGGAGACGTCCGCAGCACTTCAAGCAGACTTCCCCAACCTCAAGGTCTCTCACCACGTCGCGAGCGTGGCCAGCCCCGACGACGTAGCCGCCGTCTTCGCCAATCTGGACGCCTCCCCGGACGTCCTCGTCAACAATGCCGGCTACCTCCCCGCGCCGGCCAACTTCGTCGACGCGGACCTGAAGGACTGGTGGCAGGGCTTCGAGACCAACGTCTTCGGCACGGCGCTCATGACGCAGTCTTACCTCCGCCACCGCCGGGCCAAGAGGGCGGGCGCGAAGGGACGGCCGGGCGTTGTCATCAACATCAACACGAGGGCCGCGTACGAGACCCACATGCCAGAGCTGAGCGGCTACGGGGCCAGCAAGGCGGCGATCCTGCGTCTGGCGGAGTCCATCACCGACGACGTGGACGCCTCCGAGGTGCGGGTCGTCTCGCTGCACCCCGGCGCGGTCAAGTCGGCCATGCTCACCAAGTCGAAGCTGGTGCGGCCGCTGACGGATGCGAAGCTCGCGGCGGACTTTGTCGTATGGAGCGCTTCGGAGAAGGCGGTGTTTCTGAATGGGCGCTTTGCGTGGGTGAACTGGAACGTTGAGGAGCTGGAGTCGTGGAAGGACGTTATAGTCGAGAAGGATTTGCTGAGATCCAGCATCAAGGAGGCGTAGACTTTGAAATCCGGGATCGGCGTCGCTCTAGTTAACGTCGGAAGAAGACCTGAAAAAGGGCAAGAATACACGTGGTACATGGACGATATCTAATGGGAGCTATTCATACACGCTGGTCGACCCTGGTCATCAAGGGTGCGACTTTGTGCTTGAATGGTCTTGAAGCTCTGGAGGGTTGGCATGGCAACAGCCCCTCTGGGAGGGGTGGGTTAGGTGACATAAGCAGAGTCAAAGGCCGTCAGCGGCCATGACGTGGACGTGGAGTGGAGTGACGCTTCGCCTCGAACGTGGAGGCCTCAGCCTCAGCCGTGCTGGGGTGCCAGTCGCCATCTTCACCTTCATTTCCGCCGTTACCGATACAGCTTTGTGACCTTCAAGAATCACTTCGAATATCCAGAAATATACGTTCAAGCGAAGACACTTGCAACCGACATACTCCATCGCACCGCCAACATCGAAACTCACTCCTTTCAAACCACCATGTCCCGCTTCTCCCGCTACGACACCGATGAGGAACGATTGCCCGAGGGCATGGAGCGCGTGGGCTACGACGCAGACACGCAGACGTACACATACCGCGACTCAGACGGAAGCTACTGGGAGGGTGCGCCGGGGAACCAATACGGCCAACTGACGCAGGTGTCAGGCGGCGGCGGCGGCGGCGGCGGCGGAGGCGGCTCCGAACATTCCGGCGGACACCTGGACGGCCCGGCCCGACACGCGCTCTGGGAGGAGGAGAAGAGAAACTGGAGGCAGGGCTGGCAGCCGCTGCTCAACTTCTTCCTCCTGATCGGGCTGTTCCTCATCCTGCTGACGTGGTGGCTCTACCGCACGCCGACGGAGGAGCTGCCGCAGTGCGGCGAGCAGGCGGTGCCGTACAAGATAGCCAAGGGCGACACGTGCTGGGCGATCGCGGAGGGGCACAAGATGAGCGTCGAGGAGCTACTCAAGGCCAACAGCGGCCTTGACTGCGACAAGCTGCAGATTGGGCGCTCCATCTGCCTGCCTTCCTCCGTCTAAGGGGCGGGATCCGTGAGGCTGGCCCTTGGAAAGACATGGAGAAAGGCATGTCACCTGATGGTGAGCTGGGTTGGGTGACATTATTGATCGCTCATTCCGTCGGTTGCGCAACCCGCAGTACAACAAAAGCTACCTAGGAAACAAAGAGAGTAGATATGGAGTGGGTCGGAAATGGTCAGATACCTAACATCAAAGTCGCGTCAGCATCAACAGTTGTTGGCTTTCTTCTTTCGGAAGTAAATTCAGAATTATTATTCCGCAAGGCCTATCGTGAGGTGGTGAGGTTCCCTGTCATTTCAGCTCCACATCACATGCGAGATGGTACGTACGGGCAGATTGACTCAGAAGCAGCATCGTGGCGGACCCCTCGTGCCTGGAGCTGCTGTGCCGCTTGGCTCCATCCGGGGACGATGGCTGGGCGACGATCTACTTGAGTGGATGAGAAACATGCGTCGAGGTACCGATGCATACCCGGGCCCACTGTGGGGTACTTTGCGACAAGTAGCTTTTTCGCTCGCGTGTCTTCCATTGCCAGGCGCTGCGGAAGGGGCGTAAGAGGCTGGAGGCCTGAGGTGTTTTTGCTTTCGGGGTCAGGTTACTGGCTGGGTGCCTAGGTACCAAGCGTAAGGGGCAAGCCCTGTCGCGGTACCCAGTGGGCCCTGAAGTGTTGGTGCGGGCGCGGGTATCGGAACAAGCGGTCCACTGAGGGGCTTCTGTGCGCGTTCGCGGTTTAGCGCTAGTTTCCCCAGAATTACAGCGTCTGGGGAAGTGGGTTCAGGGCGGGTCCCCTACCGCCAATCGCCCCACAAGCTGCGTTGTGTTTGTCCATGCTCATGTGCCTCGACGCGGCAGGGCTCACCTCAGCACACCGACCGACGCCCTCTCTATGCATGTATCCCTTATGCAAACGGCGTCTTCGGATTCCATTGGAGATGGGGAGGATGGCATGGCCCTGATTGCCCCCCACGACGGTTCAGGTGGCAGCTCTTCTTCCGCCTTTGCCTCGGAGGAACCTCTGTGCAAGTCCGTCCCCTTTTCCCTCTTTTGCCGCCGACCCTGAGCCCTCCCATCGCTGAATACGTGCTGGCTTCATTTCGGTCTCGAAGTCGAACGACGTCTGGAACAACAACCCAAGAAAATGAACAGCTCGAACAAAAGACAGCGTGTCAGGTGTCTCTCGTCTCGTCAGAGATGTGGCATGTTCTCAGGGCCACTTCACGCTGTTTGACTCTGCTTGACTCCTGCCCGACCAGGCCATGCTTGCGTCACTGATCTGCCCACCACAAACGCCCTTCAGCTTCGTAGCGTTGCACCAGGCGGTTGGCGTGCACTCTCTCCTCCTCCTCCGGCCACCACCACCACACACACACACCTCCTCCTTCCCCCAAGTTGCTTTTTTGTCCGTCCGCCGTGCCGCACGCTTTTGCCTGGTCTCCCCCGTCTGGTCTCCCCTTTCCTTCCTGGCAGTGGGTTGCGACGAATGGTTGGCCGTCCGCGTGATGATCTGTCTTACCCCGCACGCTTGAGGGAAGCCCTTCGACGCACTGCCCCTGAGGTCGATATCCCTTTAAGAGGAAGCCGTCTTCCTCTTCGTTGGCTTGTAGCCAATACCCTTTTTTTTTTTCTCTTCATTCTCATCATCGTCCTACTAGCTCATCTTCGTCCGTTCATCAATTCGAACTGTCGAGCCTCAAGACTCCCGTCGAACCATAAGAGAAGACACTAAACGACCATCATCAACGTCGTTGTACTACTTCGACATCCTCAACAACCTACACAATACGTCCAAGTAGTTGGGCATAACACAGGTAAGACACAAGTCACACTTGTCACGTTGTCCTCGAGCAGCGTATAACTCCCCTTACACAACGTCCATCATCAACAACATCACAACATCACAACCCACCTCCCACCCTGCACAGCCCGTTTCAACTGGCTCGTGTGTTGACGTTTCTCCTTGGCTCTACCCAGACCACAATGGCTCCTCGCATTCCCGCCGCCAAGTCCACCGAGACTCTCTGCTACGGCGTGGCCACCGTCGGCGCCTTCCTCCCCATCTACCTCATGCTCCCCGGTGCCGAGCAGCGCCTCGCCACACAGACGACAAAGTGGGCGCCTCGCTGGGAGCGCAACCTCTCCTACTTCACCCCCGCCGCTGAGAGGGGCATCAAGCGCGTCGAGCCCCCCGTCTCCCGCATCGTCAGACGCATCGACGACAGGCTACCCCTGGAGAAGATGGCCAAGGGCATCGACAAGCGCATCAAGAACGGCATCGAGCGCTTCAACAACACCAAGTAAGGGTTATGTACACCAGTCGAGCGGAGGCAGTATGATACGAGAGGAGGGGCGGGATGATACCACGTCTGGCTCTAGAGATATAGAGGATGCATTAGATATCTCATAGATGTTGCAGCAAGAAGCAAACAAACAACGCAGTTAAACTACCAAGGTGCCTTTTCCTTTCTTGCATTTGTGTGCCGTGTCTTCCATTGTTTTGCCACAACTCGCCAGCCGCTGCCGTTTCATCCATTGGCTGCACTGCAGGCATGGATGGATATTCGTACTTCGCTGCTACCCCAATCTGCAGATGGTCAGGCCATAACGGACGACTTGAACGAACAGTGTCTCACTCATCCGAGCGGGGTTGGCCTGCAATCCCCAGTTCTCTTCCAGGTTCACCGCAGAAGCCCCTTGGGTACTATATGGCACTCCCTCTAAAATGACTCTGCAGAGTGAAGAGGACTCGCTGCGAGATGGTTCAATTGACGCAACGTTGTCTCATTAGCATTGCTTTTTAGTGCATATTTTCAAGGCCACTCAGAGAGTACGACGTAATCATCGAACGAAGACCGCATGAAAATTGTAACATGCCGACCGAAAGAATAACGCATTGGAGACACTGGCGAGTTGATTCGATTGCAATTGACAGGATCAATTGACAAAACCACTTGACAAGATCTCGGTTGAGATGAATCCACCACGGGAAGAGATCTCGACAAGATCCTTCCGTCGTGATCTCTTTCTGGCCCCTCAACGGCCCTGACAAGATGCGAACGACTGGGGCTCGTCAGTCGGCCAAACGAGGAATGCGATTGAAGTATCGGTCAAAGACAAAGCATGCCACTTTTTTCTCGGCTTCTCAGTGCGCGACAGGCATCCCGCATCTTGCAATGGCCCTGAAAGCATCTTGAGAGTGCTTGGAAGTCCCTTGCTTGGTGTCGGTCGACTCGTCGCTCGAGTCGTAAGTTTCTCGGGTGCCCACATGAGTTGATCTTGTCCCGCGGTCCTGACCGATTACAAGAGGGAATATGGTGGCCAATCGATTGATTTTCTTGCAAGCAGAAAAGTATGCCGTGCAGTTGTCAGAGAGTAGGGCTCACGGGTTATTCTGCGGTTGAATTTGGCACTTCGTAATGTTGCGGTTATCCATATCCGCGAGGGGAATGAACATGTTCGTCCCTGGGTGAAAGTTGACGGCCCGGCGCTCCGGGCCTCAGAAACACATGGACAGCTGGCGGATCTCATCGCCATCTTTTGCCAGCTGTCGAAAGCAGTCCCCGGGCGGCCCGGGGGGCGGGCTCCATCCCGCCCGCAGTGGGGCTTAGCTACGTACGTATGTAGCTCGGTACCTGCGCAGCTCGCAGAAGCTGCTGGGACTAATTTCCAGCGCATGAACCATCACGACGCGAACGCGCTACTAGCCCGGGCTAAAGTCGCAATTCTGCACCGATACCGTTGATCTGTTGACTTGCGCGAACAGAGTCTGCCAGCCTTACATCCCTGTTCATGCTCCCGCAAAGGGTGTTGATATGACTCTTCCCGTCTTCCTGCGCCAGAAAAACCTTCACCCGTGAAGCACCTCCGACCTTCATTTCCTCACGAACACCTCGAAACGCTACCTCTCTCCCGACCGAACATGGCTTCAATGGCACTCCCCCGAGCCCTTTCGCAGACCGCATGGCGCATGGCGACCCCGCGTCGCGCGGGGAGCCTTGCGCAGCGATGCTATGCCACCAGCGTGAAGGCGACGACCACCACCACTGCGAAAGCGGCCTCCCCCGCGGCGAAGAAGACGGCGACGGCTGCGACCAAGACGGCCAAGAAGAGCGTTAGCACCGCCGCCGCCGCCGCGACCAGGAAGGCGTCGACCGCTGCTGCCACCAAGGCCGCCGCTGCTCCGAAGGCCACGGCGGCCAAGGCAACGCCCGCCGCGAAGAAGGCTACCACATCTGCGACTGCGGCCAAGAAGACGACAACAGCTGCTGCGAAGAAGGCCTCTGTCGCCACGTCGGCAGCTGCTGCGGCGAAACCCGTTGCTGAGCCTGTTGCTGCGAAGAGCGCGGTTGCGACTCCCGTCAAGGCTCCTGCGTCTACATCAACGCCCGCGATGGCAGCTACACCAGTGACTCCGGCTGCGCCAAAGGTGGCGGCACCCGTCACTCCAAAGCCAACCTCGATGCCGACTCCCATACCTTCTGCTGCGCCCAAAGCTCCCGCTGCCCCCAGGGCTCCTGCTCCTCCTCAAGCCCCCGTTCCCCCCGCGCCGCAAGCCCGTTCGAGACCGAACCCGAATAGCAAGGAATACCGCAAGGCCTACAACACGGCCGCGAGGAAGTGGACGGCAACCATGGTCGCCATGCCCATATTGCTCGTCACTTCCTACTTTCTCTTTGACAGACGTAAGTGCATCATTTCTTGAGCATCTCCCCAATAGTGGTACTAATGGATCGCAGTGGCCTTGGGCAACCAGGCAAAAGTAATGCCGGATTTCGAAAACAGCGGAAAGAAGAAGGAAGAAGAAGCGTGAAGCCCTTAGACGACTATAGATCTCAACTCATTGTAATGAATATTGACGGATACCCATAATACCACTTCACCTGTCGAGAACTCTAGCAGTTTGAAATTGTGGTTTTCTGCATGTGAAAGTTGCTGTCTGTTGGATCCTGCTTCCGACCTTGCCACTCTCTCATGTCTGATGCCGTTTCCCGGCCATTGAAACTAATCCCCATTCTGGCACTGACTACTTGTTGTTTCATTGACTGGCGTTTTGTCTTGAGCTGTCAAACCTCGACCAACTGGCCTACCTCGATCTCTTGTGGATGAACAGAATCCACAGCACGACTAGGAGGAGACAGAAAGCAAAGCTGCCGACGACGATGCCCGCAATCATTGCGCCTTTGGCTTTTGCTGGGTCGGGCGTGCTTTCGAGTGGGTACCTCACCTCCTCAGCAACGACCACCTCTAGTAGGAGGCACACTGTGGTCGCCAGGAGCACGAGTGACTTAGCCATTGTGAAAGTCAGGGGTGGTTTTGGTATGCGTGGGCGTGTTTGTGTTGATCGACTTGAATTGCGGTGCTTGAAAAGGTGGTTTGTGGATGTTGTTGTCAGCTCTAAGGGTCTTGAAAGGTTTCTCTTGTATAGCAGAAACCTAGCGATATCGTGGGCAACTTATTCACGCATGTTGGTGAATGATTCACATCCGGCCAGCGACGGAACCACATCAAACAGAAGCCATCGACAGAAGAAACGGATTCAGGGCTGACCCTCAGATAACAAGCTTATTAGATTACGCTGAGATATGTGTCAGTCTCACCAGACTGAATTCGCGGAAATGCTGGGTGATTCTATTCGTCACAGCCGGGCCATTTCCTTCTCCTCAATCTGCTCGGCCTCGTCACGCTTCCCGCTATACACCACCAGTGTCCTCTCCTTGACGGTGCCGCTCTTGGTCAGCAGCCTCCGCTTCCCAGCTGTCGTCAGGGGCGGATCATCGTCTCTATCTCTTATATAATACGCCCAGTCGGCCGTCTCGTCCAACTCGGTCTGCGAGTACCCGTTCCCGAGCCACGCGAAGCGATTCCCCGCGTACTTGACCTCCAGGTCGTCGAAGCGCACCTCCTTAATGGCCTCGATATAGTGCAGCGTTGAACCGGGCCACAGCGCCACGACGGGACCATCAGCCCGGGGCTTGTACCAAGACCGGCACGGCTCCGCCCACACCGTCTTCGTCATGAACCACTCCTTGTACTCGATAAAGTCGCGGACAGCCTCCTCCTTAGGCGCGAACTGCGCGATGTTGGTCGTCTGGTACCGGTCGACGACCTTTAACATCCAGTCCGCCTGAGCCTCGATCGCGGACAGAACGGGGCCGTTGCCGATGGGGCAGTTGGGGCCGAGCATCATGAGATAATTGGGGAATCCGGCCACTGCCATGCCGAAGTACGACTCCGGGCTGTTAGCCGGCCCCCACTTGTCCTGTAGGTTCTCGCCCGAGGGCGCGACGATGGGGAACCGCGGTCGGAAGGTCGTGTCGAAGCCGGTGGCGCAGATGAGGACGTCGACCGGGTGCTCCGTGCCGTCTTCCATGAGGCACCCGCTCTCGGTTACCGCGGTGATCTCGCCGTAAACGACCTCCACGTTGGGCTTCGTGAGCGACTCGAGGTAGCCGACGCCCGGCGTGAGGCGGCGGCAGCCGACGCTCCACTCCGGGATGAGCTTCTCTTCTAGGTAGGGGTCCTCGAGTTTCTCTCTCATCTGCTGCAGCATGTACGCCTGCGTATTCCTGTTGACCTCGTTTCCCTTTAGGAATAAGCCGAACTGGCCGTTGAGGCCGGACTCGACGCGTTTGCGGTACTCGAGGAGGGCCCCGGGCTGGTCGCAGAACTCTCTCTTCTCTTCGGGGCTGAACTGGTGCTGTTCAAGCCCCTGAACGGGAGAAATCCAGGCCGGTTCGCGGATGAAGGTCGTAACCTTCTTGCAATTTTCGCGTATCGCCGGCAAGACCTGAATCCCCGATGAACCGTTTCCTATCAAGCCAACGTGCTTCCCCTCGAGCGATACCGCCTCGTCCCAGTTGGCCGTGTGGAGCAGAGTTCCCTTGTAGCTGTCGAGACCGGGGATCTCGGGCCACTTCCAGTTGTTGAGGATGCCGCTAGCGTTGATCAAGATATCGGCGTGGTCGACGATGACTTCGCCCGTCTGCGTATCCTCGACGTGGACATCGTAGCCGCCGCCACCGCTGGGGCTCCAGTATGCACCGACTACTTGGTGTTGGAGCTTAATGTACTGATACAGTGAGTATTTACGTGCGAAGTTCTCGAAGTACTCTCGTATCTCCCATGCCGGGGGATACACTGCCGACCAGTCCAGCTTGGGCTCGAAACTCCAAGTGTAGTTGTGCGAAGGAACGTCACAGGCGCAGCTGTCGACATGTAGTGTTAGTGACTATGATATTGTTTGCCAGTCTTTGGCAAGAACTCTCTCTGTTGGTGGGATCTGGCCATACCCTGGATATCTGTTTTCGAACCAAGTCCCGCTCACAGCTTCGTTCTTCTCGTAGCAGGTGAGCGAGTAGTTGCTGAAATGCTTCTGCAGTTTGTACGCAATGAGAAGCCCAGAAGCGCCGGCGCCGATGCAGACTATGCGGGCGTGTCGTTCCTTGTGTATGGGTGTGGATAGTCGTTCAGTGGCATCTCGATCGCCGGGGTGAGTTGTCTGGGGTAGTAAAAGATCATCCATCGCTGCGTGTTATAGGTCGCAGGAGGAAATTAGGGAGAGAGTACGGATTGGGGAAGAAACAAGGCTCAGGTCATAAGGGACGCAGAAGAGTCCGCAAGACTGTAAGAGAACGAAGCATGGCGACATAAGAAAAGGTAAGCCAAAGGCACGGTTGGGGCTAGCAGGACGGCAGGGACACGAAGGTTACGATTTTCGGCATCACACGTCCTAATGCCTCGATTGTCGGTTACACGACTTTTTCCGGCAGATGGACCAGGTGATGTGGCATCTGGTAGTGTAGTGTTGTCGTTCAGCTGGAGTAGCAACGTAAAACAGAGCCAGCCAAGACCGAGGGGAGAGAGCCCACGACTTTCAGACACGCAGAGTGGGCCACCCAGGCGGGGACCTAGATGGCCTGGAGACGCTCCGTGACACTCGCCGCATTCCACGGCGCAGACAAGTACGGGGCGAGCAGCAGGTTGAATTGCCGTTGGCCGACAATGTTATCAACTTTGGCAATCCCGAGAAGGCAAACGCTCTTGTCAGGTTGAGTTAGTTGCGCCCCATGACTCGGAGAGGGCCAGCACTTGGAACGAAACCAAGTCAGGTTTGAGATGATGAGCACCGCGGATCCAGCAGTCCGGACGAAGGCTGAAGGCCCGCCCACGTTTCTGCTTCTCCGCATGTCTCGGAACTATGGCCCATGCTTCCAGCCCTGTTGCGTACGCCGCCGGGCTCAGTAAGGCTAAGACAAGGCCACACCTTGCGGTGGCGGTGGCCAAGTGTCTCTCGGCAGTTGTTCATTGAGGAGCATGTTGTAAAAGTGTATCGATGGAGGTGCCATCGGAACGATTATCCGGTGTCGTTGCATCGTCCGGAAGTAATTGGCAGCTGGCGCATGGATAGTGTTCTCTGTAAATGTAGGACCGCTGGAAAGGGAAGAAGGAGAGAAAGAGAAAAAGAGCGAAAGATTAGCCGGGAAACATCATCCGTAGAAGCTTGAAGCTTTGACCAAGAGGTCAGAATGCGCATTCAGATCTGACGTCGTACAATTAATTCCAGGACCACCCGGATCTGCGAAGACGGGGCGCTCCGCTGCGGTGCTGACTTTGCTACGAAATCACAGAGCCTAGTATCTTCCATATTAGCAGCGCAAGACTGCAATTGGTGAAGGTCGTCCTGTAAACTCATCACGGTCCGTTGACACTTGGCTTGCATTGCGACTAGTCAACTAGATGCTGCAGGTAATAAATTTGGTGCAGACCGAATGTCATTCGACACCGAACTTTCCAAGTCGTCCGTCTAGAGAGGTTAGTGCTGTGCGATGCACACAGTCGGCTCGTGGTCTTCGGCCTCGCCCAAGAAACTGCCTCCGCAAGCGCTTCAGAGTCTTGCCTTTGAACCTTTTGCATCTGCCATTGCGGCCGCGTCCCTCTTGGACCACTCTCGCATTGTCTTTCTTTGAATCTTGCCACTCGCAAGCTTTGGAACCTCATCTACGAAGACGACCCCACCTTCAAGCCGCTTGTGTTTGGCGACCCGGGGCTTGATCCATTCCTGTATGTCTTCGGGCCTTACCGTTCCCTTGGAGACCTCTTGGATCGCCACGTAGGCTCTGGGCCACTCGTTACCGTCGCTGCTGCGAATCAGTCTAGCTACGACCAGGGCTGGTACTTTGTGGCTTACATGGTGGTTATTCCTACGACAGCGGCATCGGCTACATGCTCGTTCTCGAGAAGAACTGCCTCGAGTTCTGCGGGGGCCACCTGCAGGGCGTTGACTTTGATGAGTTCCTAGTTGCTTATGAGAACCATGTTCGACATGACATGCCACCGAGTTTCACGCTACTAACCTTCTTGCGGTCGACGATCCAGAAGTAGCCCTCGTCGTTGCAGACGGCTATGTCCCCTGTTTTGAGCCAGCCATCCTGATCCAAAGCCTCCTTAGTAGCGGCGTCGTTGCGCCAGTACCCGAGACATACGTTGGGACCGCGGACGCACAACTCTCCGGGCTGACCAACACCAACCTCTCTGCCCTCGTCATCGATAAGCTTGCATTGGCAGTTTGGAACAAGCCTCCCAACGCTCCCGGTGTCGTCTTTAATACCTCCTGGTACGAGCATGGCTCCGCAAGTCACCTCTGTCATTCCCCACCCCTGGTTGATCTGGATGTTGAACCTCCGCTGACACTCATTTTGAAGGTCCCGCGACAATGGGGCTGCCCCGCAGAGCGCTTCCTTGATGCTCGAGAGATCATAACGTGCAGTCTCGGGGCGCTTCGATAGCATGACAAGAATGGGAGGCGCCACTTGCAGGCTGGTTATCTTGTATTTGCCAATGGCGAAGAGAAATTCTTCGTAGCGGAACTCCTTCATTATGTGTATAGGAACGCTCAATTTGACGGCCATGAGCATGGCGTACAGCTGGCCGTATGCGTGGTAGAGAGGGAGGAACCCGATCCACCTCTCTTGCGGCCGTGACTCAAAGGCAAAAGGTCTATGGGCGTAGCGGATGAAGATGGTTTGCTCAACGTTGGCAATCAAGTTGTGGTGAGAGACGCAAACGCCTTTGGGAAGGCCCGTTGTCCCCGAACTGTAGTTGATAGTTGCCACAGTGCTGGTCGATTCTTCGGGGGTGAACTCCGGCCATCGGTACGAGTCTCCCTGGTTTGGTGTCCCGATCATTTGTCGCCAGTCAAGGATGACGTTTCTCGTCTCGTTCTCCCTGTCTGAAAACTGGAATACTCGGTGCTTTGGAATTTTGGCTTTGGCAGCGGCCTCTAAGACCTGGTCCAGATGGTTTGGATGCGCCAAAACCACCTTGGCGGCGGTGTTCGCCATTTGATGGAGAAGCTCTTCGCATTGTTAGCTTAAGCTCTAGGCTCATATTGCGGACGAAGACCTACCAGGCACCGTATAAGCCGGGTTCGCACCACTGAAAACGCATCCAGCACCAACGATTCCAAGGTAGGCAGCGGGGACGAATATCTGATTCGGCGTGCATATCAAGACTACGTCGCCACGTTGAAGGCCGAGGCGTTCCAAGCCAAACGAGAGACGCTTCACCCATTGTGCCATCTGCTTTGGGGAAAGATTGATGCTCTCATTCTCGCAGTCGATCCAGAGAGGCTCGTCTGAAAGCTCGGCGTCATTGGGAAATAGGTAGCGGAGCAGGTTTGTCTTGGGTATATCCAAAGGCGGATACGGCGAAGAGATGACCATTGTGATGAGATTGGTAGTCCAATGCAAGAATGAGAAAGCCTGATTGCTGATAAGGGTCAGGGGCTTGTTCTGATTTTCGATCCTGGTGGTTGTCGGTAACGTACAACCTAAGCCGTACCGGGGTAATACACTCTGTGAGATGGATTAGAAACACAATATCTTCCAACGGGTGCCATCAAAAGGTCCCTTCAGAGCCAAACGCAAAACACACCGGCTATCCTGGCCGCCTCTTCCCTCGGATCGACTCGGTAGCGGGATTGCGGGGTAAGATGTTGGAGAACCTGGGGTAAATTAGCTACCCCGCGAGCTTCCACACGGAGCTCGGTGAGTTGAACCGATGCGACCGACAAATGCCCCGGAATCCTATCTGGAAAAAGCTGATTTTAATTGGCGTTTTGCGCGGTTTATCCCATCTGGCAGTGAAACTTTGTTTGAAGCTCGGATCATTGTTGAAGCACTACATAGTACTATGTCAGAAATCAAGAACCTCACGTCTGCCTTCTCCCTCGAAGGGAAGACCGCGTTGGTGACGGGAGGATCGCGGGGTCTCGGTCTGCACATGGCCACGGCCTTCCTCATGGCTGGCTGTTCTCAGGTAATCATCACTGCTCGAAAGCTCGGGGGCGAGCAGGGGATAGACCAGGCCATCCAGAGGCTGAACGAGATCCCAGGGATCCGGGGAAAGGCGACGGGGATAGCAGCTAACGTGGCTGATTCGAATGATATTGTTCGGCTGGTTGGCGAGATCAAGCAGCTGGTCGGCGAGAAGGGCCTGCATATTCTGGTGTGCAATGCCGGAGCAGCTTGGGGATCCAAGTTTGAAGACGCACCGCCAAGCAGCTCGATCAAGATCCTGGACCTCAACGTGCGAGGGGTGTTCGAGCTTGTGCAAAAGTAAGGGTAGTCCGCACACGATTGGGCCACTTCATCTCATGACTGACATTTTCGCAGGTCTTTGCCTCTGCTGGAAAAGGCAGCTTCAAGAGAGGACCCGAGCCGAGTGGTCGTCGTCAGCTCAACAGCGGGCAGCAGTGTGCCGCATGTCGGCGAGCACGGCACCATCATGTACTCGACGTCCAAAGCGGCTGCAAACGTGAGTTTGGGAGATGACGACTGTGCCGAGCAGACGTTAGCTAAATGTTCTCTTTCTCTCTGCAGCACCTGGCGCGCAACTTCGCAGTCGAGCTTGGGCCAAGGAACATCACGTCCAACATCATCGCACCGGGCTTCTTCCCGTCCAAGCTGGCGCAAGGCCTCATCGACAACCTGGGAGGGATCGATGAGCTGAGCAGGGACAATCCCATGGGTCAACTGGGCGAGCCCAACGACATCGCCGGGGTGGCCGTCTTCTTGTGCTCAGCTGCCGGGAAATACGTGTGGGTTATTCTTCGTGGTTGCTGTGCGAATGGCTAACGAGCGTAATCGGAGTAGGAACGGTGCTGAAATCCCAGTGGATGGCGGAGCGCGTTTGGCGACTGGCCGAATGTCCAAGATCTGATGATGCCTCGCTCATCCAGGTGTTTTGCGGTGTTTTTGATAGAACAAGCGGCAGGCAAATGAGGTAAACGGGTGGATGGATCATAGACAAAGCAGAAGGCGAGTCGTCAGGAAGGTAGGTAGGTGCCTGGGTACGGAGGATGGAATACATACGCAGGGAGGAAATACAGTGCCAACTTGATTTTACTGTCGTAAAAGCACGGTGCAACGGCACCAAACCCCGCCGCATCCACAGTTCTCGTCACTCCCTTTTCCTTTTTTCACACTGTCATCCTCACCACCCGTCACGGCCATCGTCGTTCTCCTCGACAAAGCTCAGCAATCGTCAAGAACGACGCCTTAATACGTCAAGTTCACCATTATCGTCTTGGGCTCGGTGAATGCCCGCAGCGCGTGGATGGCGTTTTCACGGCCCTGGCCGCTCTGCTTGCTGCCACCGAAGGGCGCAGTCAAGAAGGATAGACTGACGCAGTTGATGCCGACCATGCCGCTCTCGAACTCGGACGCGATCCTCAAGGCCTTGTTGATGTCCTGAGTGAAGACACCAGCCATGAGGCCGTACTCGGTGTCGTTGGCTTTGGCCAAAACCTCTTCCTCCGACTCGAACTTGTGGATCACCGCCACCGGCCCAAAGATCTCCTGCTTGTTGATCTCGGCATCCTCCTTGCCGCCCTCGAAAACGGTCGGCTGAACATAGTAGCCCTGCATTGTCCGTCAGCACATCAATCTCGACATCACGATGCACAGCCGACTACATACCTTTTCACCAACTCGACCACCGCCCACCAGCAGTGTTCCCTGTCCCTGCTGACCTCGCTCGATGAAGCCGCGCACCCTCTCGAACTGGACCTTGTCGACCAGAGGTCCGAGTACGGTCCTCGGTTCGTCCGGGTCGCCGACGCCCTTGATCTTCTCCTCCATCGCCTTCTTGTAGCCGTCCAGGAACGCGTCGTAGATCGATGCCTCGACATACACACGGCTTGCTGCGAAGCATATCTGTCCCGAGTTGGTGGTGATGGCATTGACACACCACATGATGGCATTTTCCAAGTTACAGTCTTTGAAGACCACCGCTGGGGACTTGCCGCCCAGCTCGAGCGTCACGCGCTTCAAGTTGCTTTTGGCCGCCAGCGACATGATGGTCCGCCCCGTTTGCGTCGATCCTGTGAAGCTGACCTTGCGCACTCTCATGTGGCTGGAGAAAATGGCCCCCGTGCTGCCGTCGCCCGAGACGACCTGGAAAACGCCCGGCGGAAATCCAGCCTCCTCGATGAGGGTGCCGAGTGCCAGCGCAGCGAAGGGTGTCTTCTCTGATGGCTTGAGGATGAAGCAGTTGCCCGTCGCGAGCGCGGGAGCGGCTTTCATGGCCCCAGTGGCGATGGGTGCGTTCCAGGGTATTATGCCGCAAGTAACACCCAGCGGTTCGTTGCGTACTATCTTCAGGAACCCGTCTTCCTGGGGATACGTCTCACCGGCAAATTTGTCGGTCCAGCCACCAAAGTACCTGAAGCATTCGGTAGCCATGTTGATCTCGATAGGCCCGAAAGAACCGGAAGGCGCCCCAAGAGTGAGCCTGCTGAGCTCCGCCAGTTCCCTGCTGTGCTGTGCGAGGAGGCCAGCAAACTTGAGCATCATGTCGCGTCGTTCATTTGGCGGCGTTCTCTTCCACTTGGGAAAAGCTGTCTCGGCTGCCGCCACCGCGGCGTCGACATCCTCCTGGCCGCCCAAAGCGACATCGTCGGCGACGAGCGACTCATCTTTCGGGCTGAAAAGTTTCAGCTTCTCGCTGTTCTTCGAGTCCACGTACTACCACCGTCTTGGTTAGGTGTTACACATCCTTTCGAGACGACTGTTTTCACTTACTTGGTTGTTGATGAAAAGCTGCTTGGGAAGGTTGTCTTTGCCCCAAGGGAACGCCGATTTATGATCGTCAGTCGTCTCGTTCGACATGATGAAGTCTTGTTTAGGCGATGCTTCACGCTGATACACGGACTGTGGATTCTGAAGGAGGCCGATAGAGATGGGACGTTCGAAAACAGTCTGTTGATCGAGAGTCTCTGGTAATGGAGCAACTCGGCTCAAGTGAGCATCTGTACAATAAGTGTTTGATCATTTCTGCTCCCTTCAACAAACCCCTATATGGCACCTCGGGCGCTCGGTAGGTAGAACCTTGCCGTCTGCCCGTTGAACTTGGCACAGCTCATAGACACCATTATCATGCACCACGACATCCGCACCAACGTCACCAACCATCTGCTTCGCGTGGGTTGGTTGGTGGCACACTGGTTATCAGTTTCCAGCCGACTCGGAAGAGCATTGGCAGCTCCGCGAAGCTGACTCGCGCCATGGAATCCCCGCAATGATGATCATCGCCCGACCCCGCGTGCCCGCATCACAGCCTGCCTCCCGTGTGACAAGGGTGACGCACTGGGTCTTGAGATTGAGGGGGCCAAGGGGCCTCCCAGTGGCACTTCGGCTACGAGCAGCCGGCGGGCTTGTCCTTCCCAAGCTTACGACATAGGCATAGGTTCCTTCCGTTGTTGAACGTTGTCCCTAGCCTATCCGAGTTACCTTAGTCCGAGTTTCTATTGCTGGTGGCAATCACGTCTTACAGTCAACTTTCAACTCCAAGGTCGATGAAGGCCGGCCAGTGGGATCCTGTAAGACACCAAGGTTACCACAACCCATGACTCCGGAACGCAACTAAACAAGCTATTCGCGACCAGTAGCAACTGCGAAGAGTTGTGGTCAATATCATGCCGGCGGTGCAACTTCGAAACGGTCTGGATGACCTGGAGATCATAAGGAGAAGGAGAACGGGAAGGTGACAAAGAGGCAATGCATCGTTTTCAAGTGGTAGGTGAATCCCGTAGGAAGGAAATGAAGCGTGCTTTTCTTTTCTCTCTTTTGATATTTTCCCTTTTGCTGCCGCAGTCGGCACCCAAACTAGACTCGGACTCGGTATCTTAGTCAAACGAGACAAACTTCTCCCCATATTGCTCTGCAAACTTCTTGTATCTCTCCTGGTAAGCCTGGTGTCTCTTTGCAATCTCTGACGACTTTTTCATCTCCTCCCTCCCGACCTGATGCCTGTGAGCAGCATCCGGGCCGTCCGCAATCCTAACGAACCGGGCATACGTCCACATCTCGGGCAGCGGCGTATGTTGCGTGAGCCCCTGGCCGCCAAACATCTGCATGCACTCGTCGATGATCCTGGTCGCTAGGACAGGAACCAAGATCTTGCTCTGCGCGATGGCGCGCTTCCCGACTTTGTTCCCAGCCCGGTCCATCGTGTCCGCAGCGCTAAGTACGACGAGTCGCGCGGCGTCCAGCTCGAGGCGCATCTGTGCGACGCGCTCGATGTTGGAGTCGAACTCGCCGATGAGCTTGCCTCTGGGCTTCTTCCGGGCGTCGTTGCACCGGATCAAGGCCAGCTCGTAGGCGCGCTCGCACTGCCCGAGGAGGCGCATGCAATGATGGATCCGGCCGGGACCGAGCCGGCCCTGGGCGATCTCGAAGGCGCGGCCCTCGCCGAGGATGACGTTCTCCGCGGGCACGCGGACGTTCTCGTAGCGGTACTCGCCGTGTCCCTCGGGCGCGTGGTCGTAGCCCATGATGGTGAGGTTGCGCACCTGCGTGATCCCCGGCGTGTCGCAGGGGACGATGATCATCGAGTGCCGGTGCCACCTGTCCGGGTTGGAGGGGTCGGTGCAGCCCATGAGGATGTAGAAGGAGAGCGCCTTGTTCCAGAGCGCGTTGCCGTAGAGCTTCCTGCCGTTGATGACGTACGAGTCGCCGTCGCGCTCGATGCGGATCCCGATCTGGGTCGCGTCCGAGCTGGCGACGTCGGGCTCCGTCATGGAGTAGGCGGAGGAGGCGGTGCCGTCGAGGAGGGGCTGGAGCCACTTCTTCTTTTGCTCCTCGTTGCAGTACTTGGCCAGGAGCTCGATGTTGCCCGTCTCGGGGGCGTGACAGTTCATGGTCTGGGAAGACAGTCAGCTTACAACTCTGGCAGAACTGCGGACTTGTTGATGGTGACGCACCTGGGCGGACCAGTAGCAGCGGCCCATGATATCGGCGCAACAGGTATACTCGAGGTTGGTCAAGCCGGGGCTCTCTTTGAAACTCTTGGGCAGGAACAGGTTGAAGAGGCCGCGGTCTTTGGCCTTCTTCCTCAGCTCGTGAATCAAGGGCGGCGTCGTCCAGCGGCGGCCCTCAAGCTGGGCTTTGAAGATTTCTTCCCTCGGGATGCACTCGTTCTCAACCCAATCATGAACCTCTTGTATTTTTTTGACGGCTAAAGGGGAGAGCTTTTCTTTCACCCATAGCGGGAGGTGGTCAAACGCAGGGCCCTGTAAGTCCATGTTTGCGTTGGGTGGTACTTGCGAAGGTCGAAGTTCCGTACTACGCTACTGGCTGTCAAGAGTTGATCAATTGATTCGACAACAATATGAAAAATTGAGAATGTCAATTCGCAATTATAAGCTCTTGGGCCATCAGACTAGAGACAGGAATACTAATCCTTGAGCAAGAGCCTCGGACCTGCAGCCTCGGTAAGGGAACTCCAACAGAGAACGAGGAGAGCCTCGGGTTGATGCGGTTCTAATGGTACCTGCACATGCGGGGTAGCAACATCCCAACCGGTTTACAAACCAATTTGGGGTGCGTTTATTGAAAAAAAAAAAATTGGAGTCGAAGCAAGGTGTTGTGAGACTGGATGTTCAGCTAATACTAACTGTCATATCTGTGCCGCGGTCATGGCCTTTTCCCATCACCACTCCACATATTCTGTATCGCTCGTGTGATCTTCAGCACAGTAGCAGGCTGCCAATTTTACCTTACTACAGCTACGGGACGATCTTTGCCTTTCTGAACCTGTCAAAAGTCGTAAACCAAGACTTCTGTATGTCAATCTCTTCCTTCTTGGGCCCCCACATCTCATGACATTTGGACATGTCCATCTGCCGATCGAAGTTCAACGCGTGCATGATGACGCTGGCAAAGGCGGCATAAGTTCGGTCGTTGGCAGCGCACCCGCCGACGAGACCGTGTTTCCGCTCCAGCTCCCCCCACTCGTCGATGTGCTCCGCCAGGTACTCGTGCGGCTGGGGAGCCCGGCCGTCCGCGGACGGCTGCGTTCCCTTGAGGCCGAAGTATTCGCAGATGACCGGCCACTTCTTGCTCCAGGACGAGGGCTGCGAGTTGTCCGCGGCGTTGTATCTCTGCTCGGACGTGGTCTCCGGGTGCAGGGATGCGTAGATGGCCACCTTGGCGACGGTGTCCTGGTTCGTCTCGTTGCTGAGAATATTCCACGACTTCTCGCTGCCCGGGAAGGGGCACTTGGCCCCCTTTCCGCGGAGCTCGGCGTACAGGGCGAGGTACATGCCGATTGTCTGCGCCACGCAGTACACGTTGTTGTTGGGCACGAACCCGACGATGCTGTCGGGGATGACCTCGCACCAGGTCCAGCTCTTCCCCTTGGCCATCTCTGACAGCATGTCGGTCTGGTGGTAGTAGAACATCTTCGAGGCGTATGGCTCCGGGATGCGCGGCAGGGACTCCCGGAGCGGGAGGTCTTGGGCGAACGGGAACTTGTCGCCCAGGTGGACGCCGTAGGCTTTGGTCCCCGTCGGCAAGACGACGAATTCAAGATTCGGGGAGAGGTTCTCGACGGCACTCACGGCTCGTCTGATGAGTTCTTTGTTGATCTGGCTTTCCTTGGCTGGATCTGAGTCTATGATGTAGGCTTGGAGCGTCCGTCAGCAGGTGGGAGCGAGGAGCGTGTCAAGGCACTCGCGTACCGAAGAAGTACACATGGGTGATTTTGCTAATGTTTGCGACCTTTCTTTTAAGATCGGCTTCGAGGCCTTGTTGGCCTTTTAGGGTCAGGATGTTGATACCACTTGCCAGTTGAAACTCTGGCTTCTCGACTTTCGGCCACTGGGCGGTGACCATGTCCAATGGACGGTTCGTGAGAGCAGTCACAGAGGAAAAGGTGTCATCCTCAGGGTAACCCTTGAGAATCAGGTTGGTGATGGACCATCCCGTGATACCACTCGCACCTGTGGTCAGTGAGTAAAGAGCAGCGTAAGTGAAGGGCATGACGAACCGTATATGAGAGCGTGTTTTTCTCCCATGTTTCCGCAGGGCGCTAGTTTTCAACTTGTAGAGCCTGTTTTTTCAAAGGGATGATCAAGATGGAGGAAAATGTGCGGAATGATATCTGTTTCTCGAGGGATCAATATGTAGGATCAGGAGGCGGGGAAGCTTACAGGTGGGTCGCAATGTCCAAGCGAGCAGTAAGGAGCGGAGTTTCCAACATGCCTGCTCATATCACATTTCAGTGTAATAACGTCACAGTTGATCAGATTATAGTCTTGTCTGGTCCGGTTTCTGGATCTTGTACAACCCTCCATTTACAGAAGCCGGTGGGGTACTCTTAAAGGGGGTCGATGAGACTGAAATGTTACCAGTGCATGGCCGTCAGCGGTTCCGGCTCATCAAGAGAAAAGTTAGCCCTTATTAGTTTCGGGAAACTCCAAGACATGAAAACTGCCGCAGTGCAGTTCAGAGACGAGAAGCTAGCGATGCCGTCGCATCGGCATTTTGCCCCACCCGCCCGGCGGAGTGCGTGCCGGAGTTGCTTTCTGAGCCGGACCCACATGCTCCGAGTGGGTACGTGCACTTGCGGCAGAGTCCGGTCTGCCTATTAATATTGACTAG
>WIGN01000337.1:0-45990 GCA_014235955.1 Colletotrichum sojae | reverse complement strand
GGCCCCAATCCGCCAGGTGGCAGTGTGTGGTCTCAGATCATGGAGTGGCCGGCCACATGGCAACGGGAAACCCGGTGACAAGACCCTCACCGTTGCCTGGCCCGCATTCCCCGAGACAGAACCCGGAACATAATGGCAGTGTCCTTAGCGGACGGGGCCGACAATGGGCGAGACGTGTCCACCGCCCGCCCCCTCCGGTAGGATCGGCCCTCCGGTGGCAGAGAGGATGAGGGCTCTATCACCCCCAGCGAGGTCTCAATTTCAGTTTGAACACATGCAGAAAAAAGACGAACTGACTGATTAACAAGCCCATGTGGTTGGTCGTTGCCTTGACCAGCGGGGCTCTCGAGAGCTAGTGGGATGTTCCCTCTATCCGACCCGCACTAGTTGCCTGCATTCAGAATTGTTGCTGTGATCGCTCAAGTAGTTGAGTGACAACAGCTGCCTAGGCATTTCGAGGCGCAAACCATGAATCTCTTCACTCAGATAATAGACAGTCTGGAACGCAAGACTCTCTACGACCGTCCCAGGTCGGCAGTTGTTGGCCGTGAGGAGCAACTGAATGCAGATTGCGCGTGGCGAATGTTAGTCAAGGTGTGGATGTTTTGAAATGAGAGAGGTCAATTACTCGATATTCCGGACCGCATTACCAAGAGCCCATGTTTGCAAGCTTTCTCCATTCGGAATTTTTCCACATCTCCAGACTGTCAATCGGCAGAAGGAAATTTGGATAGCCGAGTTCACTTCATCACCAACATCACTATTGGAAAGTTTCTCGCACGAGTCTCTTGTCAGAGTCTCACTGTATCATTTCGCCTTCTCTCCCAGTATCAAGAACGACGCCAAATCAGCCTGTCATGTTATCCCTCAACCAGCGGCGCAGCAGCCAAGCGCCAATCCCCCGGCCAAAAGCCCCCTGTAAACATGTCGGCACAGAGATCGTCGGAGGAATACGACGCGCACATCTCGGCCGAATGATCCCACGGACCAGCCCGAAAGACAGGCGTGGAGTCCCCCGCACTCTTCCCCGCCACTTCCTCTGGCCCGATATCCTAACAGATCAGGGGATCGGCGGCAAGAAGAGCTAGTTTGCGCTCGAATGGTCCCGCTTTGCAGAATAAGCGTCAACAATTTGGGAATGACCTCATGTAGGGGCCGAAATTCATTGGTGGAAAGGCGTGGGAACCCCACGGAATTGGCGCGCTCGTTGTCGTGATCGCATCGTTCGGTGTAGTCCCCGCCGAGATGCAACGTCGTGGCTTTGTTCAGAGGGGCCAAGATAGATTGATGAAAATTTCCGGCATGTATAAGTAATGCCCGCTATCCATTAGAGTTGTTGTGTCACTCGAATCCAGCAACGAGTTTGTGTTCTTGCGATTGAGCGTGTTTTCTTTGAGCCTGATTTACACACCCTGATCGAATACCCGAGTCGTCAAAATGAGATTCCAAAGTCTCGCGACCATCCTGGCCTCGGCCTTGTCAGCCTCCGCCGTTCCCGTCGGCGAGTCAGGCGCCGTCGAAGCTCGCCAGGACAAGCCCCCGTACTTCCTGCTCACGGGCGACTCGACCGTTGCCGTCAACGGCGGCTGGGGCGACGGGTTTTTGTCATTCGTCGAGTCTCCAGCGGACGGAAAGAACTACGGCAAGAGCGGTGCGACAACTGTTTCGTTCAGAGCGCAGGGGATCTGGGATACGGTCATCAACGAGGTCAAGGCGAACAAGGATGCCTTCAGCCCGATCGTGACCATCCAGTTCGGCCACAACGACCAGAAGGAGGCGGCTGGCATCTCCCAGGAGCAATTCCAAGCCAACCTCGAAACCCTGGCCAACGAGGTCACGACCGCTGGTGGAACCCCGGTATGTGCATCCATGACAAATGTTCGCGGAGTCATCTGGCTGATCCTTCTTTTGCATAACAGATTCTCATTACTTCCCTCACACGAAGGGTTTTCAGCGGCGGAAAGGTCATCCAGAACCTCGAGAACGAGCGTCTCCGTGCGATCGCGGCCGCCGAGGCCGTTGGTGCGACTTACCTCGACCTAAACACCGCGAGCACCAACTACGTCAACGCGATCGGCAATGCAAACGGGAAGCTGTACGACCTTTCGGCCGGCGACTCGACCCATCTCAACACCGCTGGCGAGGTTGTGTTCGGACGCCTTGTTGCGGACCTTCTGCTCGAAAAGCGATCCGACCTCGCTCAGTACATCAGGGAGAACAAGGCCATTAGCGACAAGATCAAGAACGGAGAGTTCGCTACTGGAGACGAGACCGATTGAATTTGATCGGAAAGGAATGTCAACATTGGCAAGGGGCACATGATGATGGCATTTCGTGAGTCTTGATTCTGAGTGCCTATTGAATGTCTATACAAGGTTCAGTTGTACAT
Source organism: Colletotrichum sojae (assembly GCA_014235955.1). Classification (NCBI taxonomy): domain Eukaryota; kingdom Fungi; phylum Ascomycota; class Sordariomycetes; order Glomerellales; family Glomerellaceae; genus Colletotrichum; species Colletotrichum sojae. The sequence goes on along the minus strand of WIGN01000337.1, from coordinate 43,601 downwards.
ACTTAGCGGTAGGCTTTGTCTATAAGCCTCCTCACGACGGATGAAGAGAGACTTTTAACTCGCGCTTAGCTCGCAGGAGGTCCCCGCCGAGGCCCTAATGCTTCACAGTGGAATGGGCAGCTGATGCGACTTTCGCCAACTCTCCCCCAACTTGATCGTGAAATACACAAGGCCGGCACATATAAGTTGGATGCCCCCTGAGATTGTAGACGACCAGCCGACTCCGATAGCTTCGATGAGCGGAAGACAAACGGCCGTAGACAGCCTTGCGATGAGGTATCTCATCAGATAATGGCCGGCTACTGACGTTAGAATTCGTCACAGGACAGGAGTTAGCGACATACCTGAAGCTTCACCACTGTTGGAATTCTGCACCTCGTCCAGAATGTACGTGTTCAGGCTCGGAAAGGCACCCGTCTGGGCGACACCTTGGAAGTACATGCAAACCACCGGCAGAGGAATGCCGCCGACTTTCTTGTCCAGCGTCCAGCCGTACAGGATCATGGATCCAGGGAGTATTAAGGCAAGAAAGATAAGACTGCTGCGGAGTCGATCTTCCGGCAGCCGGATGCCTCCCTTTTGGATCCACGAGTTGACCGTGTAGTCAGACCAACGACCGCCTAGTTGGCTGCCCGCGAGATATCCGGCGCCAGGCACCAAGTATAAGAGCCCCGACTGAAGAGGAGTTGTAAGGTGGAACCGTGGGTTCAGCACGTATCTTATGGGCGTCAGGAGGGAGGACATGTTCCACACAAGAGCTGACGACGCAAAAAACTGGTTTTAAGCGAGATGTTAGTGACAAACACCTGGGCTAGAGAAATGTCTCAACTTACGACAAGAAGCAAGTTCTTGTTGCCGTATACCTTTACCACTCTCGAGGGATTGCTCCATCCCCAGAGCTTGATAAATTTGTCGACAAGCCTGAGCCCCTGCAGCCCTTGTACACGAGATTGGTGATGAGTTTCGGGCAAGAAAAAGACAAAAGTTAACGCTATTGCTGCGAAGGACACTTGGATTCAGAAAATGACTCGCCAAGATGCCAGTGTGACGACGATGCCACCCAAGACAGGGCCAAATGCAGGACCGACGGCGATTCCCGACAGAAACCAGCCAAGCAACGTCGCTCTCTCCGTCTAATGCACTGTGAGTTAAATTGACGTCCGATTTTCTACGAAGTGGTCCTTACCGGATGGTAAATGTCAGAAATACATGCACTCCCCAGAATGAGAAACGCTGTTCCTTGAAACGCAGTAAAGGCGCGGAAGAGGAAGAAGAGCTCCAGCATTGAAGCCAGGGCCGTCCCAATCGTGAACACAAAGAAAAATGTCAAGCTCCAGAGGTAGGCCTGGCATAAGGTGAGTATGACACCGACAAAAGGACCTGTTACGCACGGATCGACGGCCCCCAGACAAAGGCAGAGAGGCCCATGAATGCCAGGTAGACGGCATTGCTAACGTTGATGACGGTGGCAGATGTCTGGTAGGTAGTGACAACTCAGGAACGGCGGCTAACACGCTAGTCGTCGACATTTGCGCAAGAAACCCGCAGAACGCCGCAATGGCTGTAATGCCGCGCTTCTGCAACGGCTTGAACCGGGAATAAACGGAGACCTGGACGCGGCTCTGCTCCGGGCCGGCCTCGGGGATTGGTGCTTCGGCGGATGGCATTCTTAGCTGGCGACTAATCCACCACAACAGACAAGGAATATTGATTGGAAGCCAGGACAAGCGAACGGACGTCTGCTGGATTTTTCGTCTCAACTTGTCGCGGTGGAAGACTCTCGATCCGTGCCAGCAGATTGCCGGCTTTGTACTCGGGGAAAATTTCGCCGTCGTACCGATGTCGGGCGGCAAAATTGCCAATACTGCCGACAGCGGTCGAGTTGCCTAATGGAGAGAGGCTTTAGAGGCTTGGGGCGTCCAAGTTCTACAAGAGTGAACCCTGCTGGGAGAAAGTGCTATTACACCTATGGACTGCGAATCACGGTAATGTTACACAAATGAATTCGGTTCTTAATAATAATAAGGTTGTCCGCAAGATTGAGATTACAGTTTGTTGTATCTCGAGCATTTCCGGATACCTCAAGACTCTGAGTTTGATAACTTGATGAAAACACTCGGGACGCCGAAGAATACCAATCTCGTCCTCCTCTGGAAGTTCTTGCGGGCCAGACCAAATTCAACGCGCCCAGCTAAAAGAGAATATGCATGATCATAATGAGGGTCTGACTCTACTAGCTGATCGGGATTACATTTGCTGATCTAGTCGAAAGTAAGCCGAAGATAGCACGCTTCGTTATGTGCCTTGCTGGCGTTTGACGGAACGTTGATTCCACCCGAGCCTTACACCACTGTCACTACAAATAATCTTCATTTGGATCGCACGTGTCCGTGGTCATCGTACTCAGTGACATTGGCAGAGTTAGAACACAGGCGAGCGCAACGGGAAGGAAATCATGAGGCTAGAGCTGGTCTAGCCTGTTCACCAAAACTCTCACGCCTTCAGATCGACAATACGCTGCTGGGACGAACTCTGCGTATTACTGCCGAGAAAGGCAAAACTTGCCGCCTCCGCTCTTCCAAAAGACTACCTCATACTCAGACACAGAGCGGGACCTGCAGTGTGCATGTCGTCTGCCGACTTGTAGACAAGGTTGGTATCATGATAGAGTCAACAAGCGAAGCCTCGCAATCGTACCATGAGACGGTATTGGTGCTCGTCTGGTGTTTTGCAAAGTCCGCAAAGACCGCAAACTCCCCGTTAGGCCTAGGGACGGCTCTCACGAAGTCTCCGCACTGCCGCTACCCGCGCGGGAGGTGGGGAGGAGGGGGAAGAGAAGAGAGTTTAAGCTCCCGTGACAGGAAATTCGCTCAAAACTAGGCGACCACCTGTTGTCCGTAAGCCTTGCCGAGTAAGCTTTCTTGCATCATTGTTTTAGCCATGTTGGAGAATCAAGCTTTTCGGCGCGCCCATTCGACAAGATATTCCGAAGGGAAGCAACCGGGGCCGGAGGGTAACGCCTGCGTAAGGGGCTCTCCGTCGCTGGTTCTCAGGGATGTCCTAGGTAACGCTGCCGATCATCGACCTCGTCTGAAGATTCGGTTCTACGGCAGCAATACCAGAGGATCTACGTCGTCCAAACCATCTCGCCAAGAAAGTCACAGCTGTCGCCAAGAGAGGCCCAGCAATTGCCAAGCTGTCATTGCTGTGGCTTTCAACAAACAAGCAGCCGAGCACTCTCCGAGCGGTCCATAAGAATGATGGCAATGTTTTACGTCCCATTGTTTGGTTCCATCTGACAACTTGCGGCCGAGTTTCGTTCTCAACCAGAAATCAGGCTGTTTCCACGCACGGCCAACCAACATAGGGCTGGTGAATAGTCAGCCGTTCCTTTCCCCAGCACTACACAAATGCAGGCTAGTCTCACGAGCGAGGGTCCAGGTTTTGGAGCGACCCGGCGCTAGTCGGAGCCTATTGACGACGTTGAGTCTCAGAATAACGGCTCAGCAGCTTTCCGCGTTCCCCTCATGCCCAACATCCTGAAGGCAACGATGCGGGCGCCAACTTTCTGAGGCTTACTCGTAGATCGCCCTACCCCTTTCGGCCTGGTGCATGGCCGGAAATCCGGCAAGTTGGATAGGTGCAGGTCACAGAGCCGAGGTGAGTCCAACCATTAGGTTGCAGGCTGCAGGCAGTTGGTTTCCGGAGATCCCCCCACCTTGGTTGGGAATGGCCTTATTTCTAACCTCACATCGTGGCCTCTTACCCCAGGCGGGAATGCGAGCAAGGGTAGATGTGGCTCACTGAATTCAGGCACAGTCTGGCCTGGGGCAACGAAGGGCCCGGCCGCGATTGAACGACAGAGTGGCAGGTTTTGCCCCAGCCGCAATCGAAACATGCTCACCGCGCCGGCGGGCATATCTGACAACGACGCGCCGTTCATCGCGAGTCATGATCGAATAGGGCGAGCGTGTGGCCAGCAGTCCCGAAGGATCGGGCGTATAGCGGTGATCTTGAGGCAAATCAAACACGAGCGGGAGAGATGGGGGATCGATAGGTACTAACCTCTGCGCCGGGGAAAGAGAGTGCGAACATAGGACGAAGAAAGACATACGCGTTGTACTATGGTACCAGCCTGGCCCAAGCCGAGGGGGAACTCGACCGTGGGCAGCCCAAAACACTTATGCGGCTAAACTTTCTTCGTCTTGACTCCACCCAAAAGCTTGTCGCTTGTCAATCATTCCCGGAACTTCAGACGAGACGTGGGGATTCGCGCGTGTCATTGACGGCCGGCGTGCGCGGCGGACCGGAAACTTCATCGCGAGAGCTACAATCGCCCCGAAGGGCATCGCGTCTGACGGAGAGGTGTGTCTAGACTCCTCGGAGTCCCTCGGATGAAATGTATGTCCCCAACTGCCGGTGTGTTGGCGCGCAACTGTCCGTATTGTGATGAGCCCAGGCAAGGGATTCAACTATATAAGCCGCTAAGCCACAAGAAGTACTCAATACTCGATTCATCATCGGCAGGCCGCTTCTTCCAATCATAAGTAATAATATTTACTGCTACTATCTCTCCCATCTCCGTCAACAACAACAACCTTCACGATGCGTTTCACTCAGCTCATTCTCTCCATCTTCCTCTTCATCACCTTCGCCGCTGCTCTGCCCGTGCCAGCGACGGAAGACGCTCTGGTCGCTCGGGCAAGCAAACAGGGAGACGGCAAGAAGAACGCCAAGAAGGTCGCCAACGGCATCGACAAGAACATCGCCATCCAGGACAAGGAGAGGAAGCAGGCCAAGCAAGTCGGCAAGGCCGAGGGGACCAAGGACTTCAAAAAGGACAAGAAGAAGCTCCTTAACACCATCGATGATGGTGCCAAGCAGCGAGCGAAGAACCAGAAGAATGCGGACAAGAGCAACAAGCAGCTCACCGACGGCCTGAAGAAGGTATGGCCATCTCTGAAGCTTCTCCGCAGAAGCCTGGGCAAACTTGAGTACTAAATGTGTTGTCGTTTAGGTCCAAAAAGCCCAGGGCACGGAGAAGAAGCAGGCCCAGAGTCTCAACGGCGGCAAGGGTGACAAGAAGACGCTCAAGACCCTCGACAAGGAGTTTGCCGCCGGCAAGAAGCAGAACGAGAAGAATAAGCAGGCTGTAAGTGCAAGTGCTGTTCCGTCTCTCAAGCGTGACACTGATATGATGCTGTAGGCACTCAAGGGTAACCCCAAGCCCAAGGGCAAGAAGGGCAACTAAATCTTCTGCTGTAAGAGAGCTACGGAGGACAAGATCAATGGACGAAATGAACGGCGTCAGGTGGTTAGGAAGGCGACAGAGGTTCCATCTGCAATTGTCAATGTTGGAGCTGGCGGAGCTGGTTTCCGGTACGTCGATGCGACTGGGTGGTGCGCAAGTCAATACTAGTGTCCGATTGTATATACACTTATCAGGATGACAATACCCTGCTCGCCACCCATGATGAGACGAAGTAACTGAACGTCGCATACTAGTGAGGTGACTGGACGGGACTGCTCATGTTGGGTGACTTGGCTCCTTGTCTTTGTAGCATCTGCACATTGTCTATCCTTCACTTCGTATACCACTCGTGTCCCATGGCGTAACAAATCCTGAAGCATGTCTACGCCCGCAGAAAAGTAGTTCTCCCAACCTCTTGCGCTCGTCTTCGCAAGAATTCAATATCCGCCCCCGCGCTGATGAGAAACCTAACCACATCGTCAGGCTCACCAGCACGAAGCAGCCCGCCGTTCCGAGTGGCCCAGAACAGAGCGGTGCAGCCCGCATGGCACCTCGCGTTCACCCTTGCCCCCGTTTCAACCAACATCCAGACGGTGGTGAGATGCTTCCCCGGCCCGCCGCCCGAGAACGCGCAGGCCAGTGACAGCGGCGCCTGGCCGTTGCAGTCGGTCGTCTGGACGTCCGCGCCGCCCTCGATCATCGCACTGGCCGTTTCGAAGTGGCCCATCTGCGCTACGCACGCGAGCGCCGTGCGACCCGAGGCGTCGGGGAGCTCCGTGTCAGCGCCTCATGAGACGAGGAGCCTGGCTACCTCGGCATCGTCGCGTTCCGCTGCGATGATTAGGAGGTTTCTGCCCCTGGACGCATCTAGGGCGACGGGCGCGCCGACGTCGAGGAGGGCCTTGACGAGCAGCGCGTCGCCGAGTCTGGTCGCGAGTGTCAATGCCTTATGTCCCTGCTCGGCGGTACGACAGCGCGCACCCCGGTGCAGGAGTTTGTATGCGCAGGAGGAGTGTCCGTTTACCACGGCAACGAGCAGGGGCGTCGAGCCGTAGTAGTCCTCGGCGTCGACGGAGGCACCTTTGTCGAGCAGTAGGTCCAGGAGAGCCGTGTTTCCTTCCTTGCACGCGACTACGAGGGACGCCTGTCCGGAGTTGTTCTTCGCATCGACGGAAGCCCCCTTCTCGAGAAGGAGGCTGGCGATGTCGAGATTCGAGCGGAAGTCTGCGACGACCCACAAAGAGCTTGTGGCGACTTCGAATTGAATTCAATCGTCGAATGGGCTCGCCATGTTGCGAGGCTCCCGGCCGAGTCCTTTCTCATTATGGTGGTCGAGAGGTCGGACGACGAGCTATGCTCATTGCCGGCGTCTGTGGCGGCTTCTGGGCTTGACCATCGCGTTGTGTTGCTGGGGAAGAATGCTTGCCTGTGCCAGGGAGTTACGGTTGCGCCCAGGTCGCATAGTAACTTGGCAACATCATAATGGCCTGCTTTCGCAGCATAGAAGAGGGGAGTTCTCCCAAACGTGTCCGGGGCGTCCAGGTCGTACTCATGAGTGCTGATAGAACGGGTATAGCGCGGCCTTGTCAACCTTTACATCTGGGCCGACACTGCTGAGCTCGTCGCATGCGAATCGAAGGTATTTTATATAGACACTTGCCATTCGGTCGTGAGCCCTGGGGAAGAGTCGATCTTCCCTTCTGAGGAAGTAATCCTGTGTGGTGTAGTGAACCAGGCGGATGGTTTGGCTTGCGTCGTCGATATTGACGAGACCTGCGCAGACTGATGCCAGGATTTCGACATCTCGGACGTTATCACGGTCAAAGTCGTATACCTCGTCAGACTCGTGTTGGCTTCCGCTCATATCCGCATGACGCTGTTTGAACTTTTCTAATGCTGAGAGAATCTCTCTGACTGAGGTTGTCTGCATCAGAGACTCCAAGTAGAGCCGAGCTAGAAGGAACCTTGAAGACAAGTCAACGATCAGGTCTTGAAACCAGGGCCCTGGATTCCTTACATTCCACCCACAGCTTGCGATATTCCGTTGGTTATTCTCGCTTCCAGCCCACGAATTCTCACAACCCTGACTCGAAAATCCGGGACACATTCAACCATATATAGACTGATATCTTTCTCTGATGCCTTGAGATCTGGCCCTTCGGCAGGCACGCGATGACGATGTTGTGGTCTCCGATCGAGCCGAGGGTATACGCGTTCGGGTCGCCGTGCGGGTTCAACAGGCTATCGTGCTGCTCGTCCAGCATCGCGATCACCGCCGTCTGCTCCTTGGGGAGGGCGCACACCCAGCCAACGGTGTATTGGCTGTGGCTGTATTGCGAGGTTCGCCTGGCTTTGCAGCGGCCATTGCCTCTGTCATCATCATCGTCGTCATCATCGACCGATCTTTTCTTGCCTCGAACCTCATCGTGCATGCTTATTCTGAGCCCCAATGCCCCTCTGGAGGCGGGAAGCGTGGCGCTGTGAGGGCGAGCCCCGCGGTTGAGAGTGAGATTGATAAGGCCGGATCTCGGCCGTTTGTCGTTCAAGGTAAGAAGTGGAGGATGGAATCCCGTGACCTTACTGTCCCGGCCTGTGAGACGTCCCCTGGCAGGCTGACCGGGACGATTAACCCGATAGAGCTCAACTCAGTTACGAGAGTGGGAGTTGCCATGTCAAGCAGTCAACCAAGTCGACAACCTGCAACTCTGTAAGCCAAGCTCCGTCGCAATCCTTCAGAGCAACGTCTCTGCCTCGGAAATACGACTGTCGGCTTGCGAATTGCCGACACTGATCCTGTAAAGTCGAGCGGGAGATCTCCTCATCCCCCACGCTTATCAGCTTGGCGCTGTGTTACCCCTCCCGCAGGACCTGCAGCGGACGGGATATTATCGAGTTTTGATCGGAAGCAGGTTGGCAGGGTTTGCGTCATCACGCAATGTCCGTTGACGATGGGTCAATACGACTTCCGCCGATAGCGCACCTACCGGCGAGGTACTTATTCCCGTAGGGCAATTGCCAATCCTGGGTGACAACTTCCCCTCATTCTACTCAGGTTTCACAAGCAACGATGATGTTAATCGATTCAATTGCCATCCTCAGCTTGTTGGCCGCCCCGGCGGTCCTTGCGTCTGCTTACACCGAGTCCCTCATCGACCTGCACAAGTTGCTGGTCGAGGCCGAATCGACGACCAAGGCGGAGGCCCTCGGCACCGAGGCGCTCAAGACTTACCTCGAGGCCAACTTCACCGTCGAGCTGCAGACCGTCGAGGGCGACCGACAGAACGTCTACGCGTACCTGGGCGACAAGCGCGAGGCCAGGGTGCTTCTCACATCCCACTTCGACACCGTTCCGCCGTACATCCCATACTCCCGCGACGGCGACGAGATCCGGGGCCGGGGCACGGTCGACGCGAAGGGCTCCATCGCGGCGCAGATCACGGCGGTTGAGGACCTCCTAGAAAGTGGAGAGATTACTGAGGGCGATGTCTCGCTGCTTTTTGTTGTGGGTGAAGAATCCGGCGGCGACGGCATGAAGGCCGCGAATAACCTCAACCTTACCTGGGAGGCCGTCATCTTCGGTGAGCCGACGGAGAACCAGCTTGTCCGGGCGCACAAGGGTGTTCTCGGCTTCAACGTCACGGCGAGCGGCATCGCGGGCCACTCTGGATATCCCGAGCAGGGCCGCAACGCCATCGACCTCCTCGTGCGGTCCCTGGAGGCGATCATCAGCGCCGAGCTTCCATCATCCGAAGAGTTTGGCAAGACGACGCTAAACGTGGGCGTCATCGAGGGCGGCATTGCCAACAATGTCATCCCGGAGAGCGCTGCTGCCAGGTCGTCTGTCCGGGTCGCCATCGACGACTTGGACCAGGTGCAGGAAATCATCAGCGAAGCGGCTTACGCGGCGACCCCAGAGCACGTCACGGTTTCCTTTAGTCCTGGAGGAAAGCCTGTGAGCTTGGACTACAATGTCGACGGTGAGTGTTCCTGAGCTGAGAATCCTTGGGGTTTGTATTGACCTGACTCATTCCCAGGATTCAACACCACTGTCGTCAACTATTATACGGACGTGCCATACCTCGAGGGCGAACACAAGCGCTACCTGTACGGACCGGGAACTATCCTAGTTTCACACTCCAATGACGAGCGGATTACCGTCTCTGACCTGGAGAGTTCCGTTGAAGGGTACAAGACTCTGATTTTGGAGTCTTTGAAGGAATAAGCAGCATGTTTTGGGACGGTGACTGCTGTTCAAGACAAAAGCACTGTTCATGATACCGGACTAGGTTGCAAATGACCGCCGGGCTTAATGCTCATTAGCTTAAGATCAAACGCGTTTTCTACTCAGTCTGTATGCTTCGCCTTGATGATGATGGTGTTCCTGTCGGGTCTTTCCCTAGACGGTTTATCGAAACGGAGTGACTTGTAGTTATGGTGGATACCGTTTCAACCGTCCCATTTCCCATCACCGTTTACCATTTTAACCAACCTGACGTCATCCCACGTGACCCCGACGCGTACCCCTCGTACCCCTCCCTCCAGCTCAGCTCGGGCTCCATCCAGGTCCAGCTGAAATGGGCCCAGCTCACCCTGGCTGCCTCCCGTCTGCCTCACCCCGCGCGGGAGCTCAACGCTGCACCGAGTACAAGTCGGGCATAGCACCAACAGCCCTACTACCGACTACCGACACATTCCACCCTCCTCCCGTCCAGTCCCCCGATCCCGCATCCTTCGCCCGCAACCATCATGTCTCGCGGCGCCATTCCCGAGGTCATCTTCGAGAAGATCGACGCGTACGTCGACTCCCTCGCTCCCCAGATCCAGCCCCGCATCACCTCAGAGCTGGAGACGTTCCAGCAGAAGACGATCGACAGCCTCGAGGACCAGGTCGTCGACGCCTTCCGCTCGCTCTTCAACAAGGACAAGGATCCCAGCGGCGCCAGGAGCCTGAATGACTCGCCCCCCGACTCCTACGGTTCCCAGTCCCTGCCCTTCGCCGACGAGATCGCGAAGCTCACCCAGAGCTTCAGCAAGATTACCGATGGCGCCGGCGACGACCTCCGCGACATCTTCGACTTGACCGAGGGCCGCGGCGGTGGCGGTGAACCCCAGTCCCGCGGCATCGAGCACACCGACTCTTTCTCGAGGGGGGCTAAGGGCTTCCTCTCGGCGGCCATCAACGCCGTCCAGGACCACATCGGTGACGACAGGCAGGGCGGAGGAAACAAGTTCGAGCTCGACGGCCTGCTGGGCGTCCTCAGCAACACTGTCAAGGACGCCGCCCGCAACCCCGAGGAGAAGGCGCGCGTCATCAGCCCGGAGATCAAGGAGAAGGTCGGCGAGAAGCTGAGGCAGCAGCACGCGCCCATCGCCGAGCAGTTCACCCGCATCGCCCTCGACCACATCAAGCGCTGGCTGCGCGGCAACACGAGCACGAGGGACATTGGCGACGGCGTCAGGGGTGAGGTGGAAGATCAGGTCAAGGACCTCGTCAAGGGACTCGGCGGGCTGTTTGGCAAGAAGTCGTCGCACTCCGACGAGGGTGCCTCCAGGGGCTTCGGCGACCGGGACGGCGATGACGGAGGCAGCAGCGGCGGGTTCTCCAAGGTCATCAGCGACAAGCTGAGCACGGGTCTCGCCAAGGTCCACAGGGAGGTCCGCCTCGAGTTCCGCAGCGTGCTCGGCGGCATCGAGAAGCAGCTCTTTGAGCTCCTGCCCGACGAGTTCCAGCGGCCGCTCGAGAAGATCCTGGGCGGCAACCCGTTCGACTCGCAGCTCGACCGCGAGGCCGGAGGCTCAACGGACCGCGGGTTCGGCGACGACATCAAGGCGAAGCTGCTCAACAAGATCCGCGGGCTGATCCGCAAGGTCCAGGAGACGCTGCGTGAGAGCATCCTGGGCGTCGTGAACGGAGGGCACCGCAAGTTCGAGCGCGAGAGCTGGGTCTTCGTGCAGAACATGGTCGAGCAAAAGGTGCAGAAGTACCTGCCCAAGGTCCAGATCAGCGTGCCGGACGACATTGGCAACGAGGGCGTCAGCGTCGGGTCGCCGAACGTGCAGCTCGGCGGCGGGCACAACTACCCTCCCCCACCCGGTCAGCACCAGTCGGGCGGTCATCACCAGGAGCACAACCCTGGAAGCTACCAGCAGCACCAGGAGTACCGTCCCGACCAGTACCAGCAGAACCAGGGACACCAGTCCGGCCACCGGCAGAGCTACGGCCAGAACCAGGGCTATGGAGGAAACCAGGGATACGGAGGAGATCAGGGTTACGGCGAGAACCCGCGATACTGAGGTTGGAATTGCTGCGCATATCGGTTTGGCATCTACAGGAGGAAGTCCAGTCTCAAGATAGGCATCAGAGAAGACTCTCGCAAGCCAGAAGCTCCATGAATAATGATTATGAGCATTATCCACCGTTTAAACGCGTTTCAGTGGTCTCTAGTACGTGACACCTGCCTTCCTAAGTGCCTCGTCCATCTGGAGTCAACAATCCAGGCTCTGGCGAGAATAATTCAAGTTACTGCCCCAAGTGTAACTCAAGTGTCAATTGCAAGTGTCTATCTCATCTATCTCGAGTTTTTAAACGTGTCGAAGAATTGTAAATTCTCAAAGGGTGGCATGTTTCCACTCTTTCCAGACCTTCTCCTTTTCAAGATACTCTTAACCGAAGCTAACAATGAGTTGCCTTGATTTCGTGCCTGCCTTTTCACTCCTTCCTCCCAGGAATAGCGAGAACTGTATCAGTCTTGGAGCACCTTCCGCAATTCTTCTCATTCTCATTGCAGAATTTTCAGTGCCTTCCTTTCCAACCCAGCTCGTCTCCTTCCCTCTCAGATATATCCCCTCGTTCAGTGGAGCCTCAACTTCTTCTCTCCCTCCTTCTTAAACCTCAACCACCACCCTCATCTTCCTCCAATCTCATTCACTTCCTCATCTACACCAGCTCACATCAACACAACAACTTTCCTCTAACATCAACTGACAACAAACCAGCAAACATATACTTCCGTGAGTAGAATCTCACCCAGTCCACATACCCCTCTCTCCCACTCTAACAAAACACAATCAGACCCCGTCGCAACCATGCCTCCCAAGAAGACCCCCTCCACCGAGGCCGACGCGCCCACCCACGGCTACACCGAGGGCGAGATCCAGCTCGCCTTCGCCATGATCAAGCGCCTCCCCCGCCCAACGGCCTACGACGCAGACGCCATCGCCACGGAGATCGGCTCCGCCAGCGGCTCCAGCGTCCGCAAGCGCGTCAGCCTCGCCATGGCCAAGCACGGCTGGTTCAGCGGCGCCGCACCCGCCCCTGCCGAGGGCGCGGAGAACGGCAGCCCTGCCGTCACGCCCAAGACCCCTCGCGCCAAGAAGACGCCCACCACCGGCGGCCGCAAGAAGAAGCTCCAGGACACCGAGGACTGCGACGACGAGCAGGAGCAGGACACCCCGGCCAAGAAGAAGCCGCGCGCCAACGCGCGGAAGGCCAAGAGCGAGGAGGCTGTTGATCAGGCCGTCGACGATGCGGAGAGCGGTGCCAAGACGGAGGAGGCTCTCAAGGCCACCAAGGCCGAGGAGGAAGGCGCCGCCAGCGAGGAGCTGGAGGGTCAGATCTGAAACGGTTCGGCGACACTTGGGATCCCTACTTGCTTGATTTTGCACTCGGGTGAAAATAAGTTCAGGATGAGAACTTCTGCGTTCTTGAGCATGGGGTTTGGCTCAAAAATATCCCGGACAGTGGGGGATAACTAGGCACTTGGCGTCCAAAGATGACAGCCGGCATTCGCGCTCATAGCTAGATGCCAAATTGAGAAAAGAAACATCAATTCTCATGCTTTTGACTGTGGATAGTGAAATGCCGTCATGTAAAATTCGAAATCGTGAGATAACCATAAAAAGGTTGCTCTTGCCTTTCCTGGCCCAAAGTGCCGCCTACCTCGATTTGGCCTTCTCGTGTCAAGCGACCGACCTCGCGGCTCTCATTTCCTTTCATCAATTCTTAATCCTTCTCCAAAATTCTCACTTCCTCAATTGTTTCCTCATTCTTATCTGATTATCGCAGCCAAGCAACAGAATTCTCGGGGAAACATGACGTCCAAAGACAACCCCAACTCCCCCCTGCGCCGGGCGACGAGCGCAAGGTCGACGAAGCCATGGACATCAAGAACGGAGAAACGCCTCAAGAACCCGATCCGAAGAAGCGGAAAGTCTCGTCCGGCTATGAGGACTGCTTGGAGGAAACCGCGAGAATGGTTCCTCGGCGACGATATCTTCTCCCACGCCTCTTTCGCCCGCATCCACGGCCACGTTAAAATCAACTGGGGGCGACCACCTCGCAACACCCAAGATCCTCCTCCCGCAGACGACGCCGGCATAAATTCACAAGCCTGAACCGACGAAGACGAAAAGAAAGCGAAAATGACACGACGGTTGGAGGAGATCTTGACGGACGGGATTAAGGGGATTGGGCCTACGGGTACGGGTATCTTCACCAAGAGGGTGGTGGGATGAGATCATCCCTTACGCCGATCAGAGGTCGCTGGATGCGGCGGTGCGATTTGGGTTGATCAAGCGAGGAGGGAGACGGCGCGAGGGAGTTGGCTGAGAAGGGTGATGGTGATAGGAGCCTGTTCGTAAGGCTGCTCGACGTGCTGGTGGGGGATGCACCTGGAGAAGAAAGTCTCCACTCCGACGCTGCCATGAATGAGTCCGAATGTCGATGACCACCCTGGATCCATGATCGGGTTTCATTTGAAGATGAACTGTTGGATCAACTTCGAGGTCAATGTATTCGTCCAAGTGGTCCCACACGTATTTTGTCACCGAAGCTGCTTTTTGAGGAGAGTCTTCGAGGCCACGGCAGTGGCCTAAGCTGATCCTGCGCCTTTCTTCGCGATAGACGGTTTGGCCTTAGACTTTGCAGTAATCAAGAAGGAATTCACTCAAAACTCCACAGCCGTTGAGATGCCTACCCTCGAGGCTTTATTCCATCCGTTGGCATTCGCCGGGTTCGTGGTAGAGATCTCTATGCCGAAGCCCAGAATGAGCTTTGGTGGTTCTCGAAAAGAAAAGCAACGACCTTGTTTTGTCGTCGGTTCTTTGTGATACTTGACCCGAGCCGAGATGCGGATGGGGCTAGCGCTGGAATCGTGGCACCCGCGCGTGCCCATGGGGAACAGAACCAGACCAGCGGGACGCCCTAAGCCCACCTAAACCGTTTCCGCTGCTGTCAAAGGGGACGGCGCCGGAGACGATCCACAAGGCGCTGCATCGGGGAGACTACTGCAGCCTAGGTTTCCCGCGTTCCCGCCAGCTGGGTTCTTCGATCCGAGGAATGGGAATGATGAAAATTTCTCGATGACTGTCTCTACGACCCGTTTCTCACCTGCAGATCTCAAACGTTTTGCTGCGAGACGTTACCCAGAGAACCTCTGAGAGATCACGTTTGACTCGTGACATGAAGGGACAGACCACTAACCGCCCCTCAGTGACACGTCGGACCACCACCTCTCTGCGAAGCTCACGGGTGTCTGGGCGGGATTGGATGAACCGGGAACGCGCAGGAAACGCTGAGAACCTCGGGCGCACGTCCAACCTCGGGACTCCGAAGGATTGGGCGAGAAGGAGAAACACAGCGAGAACAGTCACCTTTTCCGCTGTGTCTCACGTCCCAGGCCGACCTCAGGAAGTCGGGCGGCCTCAAAAGACCCAGCCCGGGGAAACGCTGCAAACGGATGGCGCTGGCTGTTTAACGTTTGCAGGAAACGACACCAAGACACCACACACATCCACGGATGGTACCCACGCACGTAAACTCTCACGTCAGCTCTCCAAGGTTCCACGGCGTTGGTCTCGCTCAGCCGGGCTCACCAATCGCTTCCAGTTCCTAGGCGATCCATAGCATTGGTTGTAACGGTAGTCGACGAAAGCTGCGCCATCTTTCAACTGCGCCCATTCAACCAATCGACCCATCGACCCACGTCCCCTTTTGCCTCACCCCGCTCGTGGGCAATATCGACCAATATCGCCGAGCCCGACTTCCCGTGCCTTGGCTCGATCACCCGTTGCTTGTCCCGGACGGGCCGGGGACAGGCTAGCAGGAATATTCATAGACAGGAAAAAAAAAACAATGACAGCATTTGATGGAAGCGAACCAACAATGGGACCCAAGAATAGGGGAGGATGAGAGGGGACCCCCCGTCTCAGGACGTCGCATTCTGGAAACACCCGGGTCGTTGCCTGCCCCTGACTTTCGTTCCCTTTCTACTTTTTTCTCTCTCTCTCTCTCTCTTTAGCAGTTCCGCTCGGTCTGCGGCCTCAGGGGATGTCGCACTCGCTGTTAACTGGCCCTATTAATGCATCCTCTGCCCCGTCCAGCAACTAAACATCAGACCAAACTCTGGGTGCCGACGTCTGGGCTCACCCCTGCGGGCGAGTCATTGCCGGGCCCAGTGCCGTCCACTGCCCGCCGTGGCGTCCGGCCCATGGCCTAGGTTCCATGGAGTCCATAGCGTTGTCGCAATTTAGCTTGCGTGGGCGCGCTGGGGCTTTGCTGAACTCTATCCAACCAATTGCGGCTACGCGGCGCCTCCGTCCGACGACGACCAACAATACCATGTACATGTAGTTCATAAGAAAGGAAGGAGTCGTGGGTTATTCACGAACCTGCTATATGTGGAAGGAACGGCCTGAATTATTTTCACCGCCTTGAGGAAAAAAAAAGAAATAATTAGGTCAGCGGGCCTTCTTTCCCTCCTCGACCTTTTCTCCAACCCACAACAAAACATCCACATACACCACCCTTACTTTCTTTCAAATCATTCAGGTGTTTTCATTTCTTCTTCATTCATCGTTGATTCTTCAATCAAAGTCGCTCGCTATGCTCCCCAAGGCCTCGATCGTGGCCTTACTGGCGACGTGCGCCTCCGCGGCGTGCGCTTCCGGCGCCAACGGCTCGACCTCCGGCATCGTCGCGTCGACCTACTTCGCCGGATACCACGCCAACCGCGGCTTCCCCGTCTCCGCCATTCCGTGGGAGAAGTACACCGACGTCAAGTACGCCTTCGCCGAGACCTCGGCCGACGGCTCCCTCAACCTGTCCAAGTCCGCGCCGGACCAGATCCCGGCCTTCGTCTCGGCCGCCCACGCCAAGGTAAGAACTCATCCGCACCAAGTAAGGAGCAACATCATGCTGATTCGCCTCAAGAATGTCAAGGCTCTCATCTCCGTCGGAGGCTGGACCGGCAGTCGCTACTTCAGCCCCGCCTTCGGCAGCCCCGAGAACCGCACCGCCTTCGTCAAGACCTGCCTCGACCTCGTCGACAAGTACTCGCTCGACGGCCTCGACTTCGACTGGGAGTACCCCAACCGCCAGGGCCTCGGCTGCAACGTCATCAACAAGGACGACACCGCCAACTTCCTCGCCTTCCTGAAGGAGCTCCGCCAGAAGCAGCCCAAGCAGCTCTACCTCACCGCCGCCAGCAGCCTGTTCCCCTGGTACGACGCCGCCGGCGTCAGCAGTGTTAATGGCACTCTGTCCGGCTTCTCGGAGGTTCTCGACTACGTCATGATCATGGCCTACGACATCTACGGCGCCTGGGCCGCGACCGGCGGTCCCAACGCGCCTCTCGCCTTTGCCTGCGACTCGCGCAACAACCAGGGCGGTGCCAAGGAGGGCGTCGAGAAGTGGATCAACGCCGGCCTGCCCGCTAACAAGCTCGTCCTCGCCGTCGGCGCGTACGGCCACGGCTTCTCGGTCAACTCGACCAGCGCTTTCGGAGGCAGCAACACCCTCAACGCCTACCCGCCCCAAAACAGCAGCCACCGCTTCCAGGGCAGCAGCTGGGACGACGACCCGCCGATCGACGAGTGCGGCAACGCCCAGCCCCCGAGCGGCACGTACCAGTTCTGGTCCCTCATCAAGGAGGCTGGTTTCCTGGACGAGAACGGCAAGCCTCGTGAGGGCATCGCCTCAGGCTTCGACAACTGCAGCATGACGGTATGTCTTCCTTTCCTAACCATATGAAACTTTCACTAACGATTGAAATAGCCCTTCATGTACAACGAGACGGCCCAGATCTGGGTCTCCTACGACAACCCCGAGTCCCTGACCGCCAAGGGCAAGTACCTCAAGAGCGCGAACCTGGCCGGCTTTGCCATGTGGGAGGCCGGCGGCGACTACAAGAACATCCTCATCGACTCGATTCGCTCTGCGGTTGGCCTCTAAGATCTCGGTGATTTTGGAGTTTTTTTCTTGTACAAAATTAGGAATTTCGTCTCAGTGACGCACGTAGAAAGCCCAAAATACCACCTTCTCGGAAGAGAACAATGAAGAGGAGAAAGAACATATGCCTTCCTGAACTGATTGTTTGATTTCAAAGAGCCTTTCCAAAGGTAACAAATTGGACAGAACCCTTGTTTGGGTTTAATCCATGGTTCCGGTGTCGGGTTGTGGGGGTTGAGAGAGTCCAAGGTGCGCGATGTCGCGCCGAGTGGGCCACCGGCGATCCCAATCACGGACAACTGCGAAATCTCCAATGCCGCTGACACTGAACCCAAAGAAGGGTCATGGAAAATGTCAATGCGTCGTCGGGGTTTCCATATTGCCCGAAGCTTGTCTCAACAGCAACAACCTCCCGAGGCAAATTATGGCAGCAACTCTTGAGTGGGCCTAATGTATCTATCTATCCATGGTCATCCGATCTCAGTCATCAGGTAGCTAGCTAACTCAAAGTTTGGATACGAGGCCGCATCTCGAGCAAAAGATGAAAGTTATTTAACCGAATTTGTTGCGCGGAGCACACGACGCCCAAAGAACCAAAATACAACCGAAAGATTGTCATGAGAGCAAAAAGACATACAACACCAGGTATTCCCCAGTCGTCACCGACCTGAGTACTGATCCGGCCCTTTCTGGCTTGACTATGGGAGAGCGGACGGGATCCCGTATTTTCCAGAAGGTATGGTCGTATGTGATGATATTCGCGAGTTTTGGCGCCTATGGTGTGCAAAGGGTTGGTGATCCCGCGAAGGTTTGTCTCCGCGCTCCCGGACTCCGAACGCCGGACCCACTCCGACCCGAGGTCCCGGGACGGAGCATACCTCGGCCAGGGCTGACATCATGCTCTGTTTGGTCCCATTGTGTGTTCGGGGGAGGGCTGATTGTTCTTGGCGGCTACCTGCAAGCGGAGCAGGAGGAGCTAGACTCGGCCTAGAGGCTGTTCCTGGGTGGGAAACTCGGATCGGCATGGGGACTTTGATGCCTCGCCGGTACGCTGAATCCTGAAGGGGACTATGATTTCACACCCTCCAAGCTAAATTTCCTACATCCCACAAGCAGCAGTAAGGACGACGACGGACGACGGCAACGACAATAACGGACGACGGCAACGACGATAAGGGACGACAACAACAACAGTATACTAAAAGTAAATAGTAGTAGGTTAGAATAGCCAGAGGGAATGTGAAATACTTAGCCTGAGGGTGTAAAACAATAGCTCCTATTCTGAAATACTGCAACGTCCCTCCTAGTATGGGGTTCACCGCAACATCTCTCATCTGAAAACCGTTCTCGTTGATGTACCTGTGCAGATGAAAACTGGTAGGTGGCCGGCAATTTGGGAACCGGCAACCCTGCATATCAGCCCAACCACCGCAACGGCGCCACGTTCTCCCGCATCTGCATGATGCTATACCTAGGCTGGCCAGTTTTCTGCATCACTTGCTGCTGCCCTTCTCCTCATTTGTCAGACGCTGTGTTACAATGTTGCTTTATTGACAAACTAATGCACTGCATTAGTAATGCACTCCATCTTCAGCTGAGAGACTCACACCATGAGCTGTCATCTCACCTGAAGATATAAGGGGTGTATCAGCTATCGGTGGGGTAACAGTGTAGCCCAAGTCCCAGCTGGGTTTTGATAATTGTATTCCGACCGACGACGTGGACTTCACAAGGGCCGTTTTGTCTTCCTAGCTAGTTTGATCCAGCAGTCGCACAATCTCAGCCACTCTCACCACTATCACAATGGCAACAGACGCAACTCAAACCGCAGTCCCGGCTTCTACCACTGCGGATATGGACGATCCCACGATCCAGGGCCAGATTCATGAAACTCCGTCAGTTCACAGCAACCCAGAAAAAAATCTCGAGGAAGGTCAAGAAGCACCCCAGTCACCACAGCAAGAAAGGAGAGGCCGCTCTCGCGAGCGAGCCCGAAACGTTAGCAGATACGTCTTTAAGGATCTAAAGGTGGAGGACGCTCCACCAAACGACCGCAACTTGAGCCCCGGAGAACCAGACTACTTCCAAAGCCTGGTGGCCAGTTCTCTCAACACTCGCAACCTGCCTGCCGTGACAACGGCGACGGACTTCCATCAGGATGAGACGGCGCCGCTGTACCCTTTCGCCACCGACCATCTCATAACCAGCCAGGACCTGGGCGGCGACCACGGCACCGCGCTGGCGCTGGAGCTGGCGATAAAACTCCAGAAATGCCATATAGCGGCCAAAATCAGATCCCAGATGATCAAAGTCGCCGAGGATGGGAGTACTTCAGATACGGATCTCAAGCGGATGCGAGGCCTGCTCTTCAAGCTCAGTAGGTCAATAGAACAGCCTGCTCGTTGTACGTGTTGCTAAAATGAATCGTCAATTCAGACAACCAGTATCAGCTTCGCAGCGAGCTGGGTCCTCACCGTGATGTGGTCCTGAAAAGCCGACTGGACGCCGGCGACCTGTTTCCCAGGGACGTGGCTGACGAGAATGAAGTGACCGTACACTTCGAGACTCCTCAAGATGGGCCTGGGGAGCAAGGGCGCGGCGATAGCCGCAGCCGCGGAAGCAGAAGGGCCAATCAACAGCCCCGGCGCCTCCATTTCATTCGGAACGTGCTTGGCCGCTTTAAGCGGAGATTCAGGAGCAGGGATGCGGATGCTCGTTCTGATACAGTGCCATATTGGCCCTATGCGAATGCAAATCGTGCGCGGGCTTTGGAAGAGGGACCCCCTGCTGCGTCCGGATATGAGCATGGATCGGTCGCAAAGGTAATGAAGTCCACCGCCGCCGTCATCGTGTTGATCGTCTGCTTCGTCCCGGAACTCATCAAGCTGCTCCTCCAAAATTCCGAAAAGACTCCACGCAGGAAGTGGCGCACAACGATTAAAGAGGCCTACAAAAACCAGGTCCAGGGCCTCGAGTACGCTCGGAAGACGGGCTTCCCGCAGAGGCTTGGTGCCGCGCTCGTCGGGGGGCTGTCTCTCATCACGCCCATGCTCATCATGTCGCTGGACCCGTCTCTCAAGAAGAGCCTGATCACCACCAGCGTCTTCATTCTCGTTTTTGGTTTTGTGCTTGCTTGGAGGACGTCGATGCAGGCGGGGGATGTGCTCACCGCGACGGCGACGTATGCAGCGGTACTGGTTGTTTTTACAGGTGTTAGCAACTGAGAGGGAAGGAGCGTTCCGGGTCGGCTGGCGGGATAAAAGTTCTACAAACCAGCACCGGGCCGTCACTCTGCTCTGGGGTCCGGGCTACATATGATGGAGGCATGATCTGAGCTGGACAAGGGTCAGGACGACAGAGACGACAGAGACGACAGAGAAAATAAGAAATGCAGCAGAAATGAACTGGAAGGAATGATGACAGTAAGAATGGTGACGCAATTGCCTATGCAATCAGTGGCCGCAGAGAGAAAACGCCATCCAGCTCTCACGCTGTCGCCAGCCGTGGCTCAAACCGAATCTTTCGGATTCTTCAGCTGCCCGTCGTCAACGGAAACCGACACGCACGTAGTCTTCTTGATACCGTTGTACTCCCCGCTGCTCTGGGTCCCCGCGATGCTCTCCTCCGAACCCATCTTGGACTGGTACCCCGAGAGGATCGCGGCAGTGTTCCGCGACCTTGAGAACATCTCGATATTTCCAGAGCCGTCTCCCTTGTTCCCGGTCCGGTTTGTTCCATCGTTGCGTTCGTAGCCGTTGTTGTTATTGTACTTTGAAGCGAACTTCGCTGAGGAGCCGGAGAGGATCGCTCGGAATAGGGGCTTGAGGCAGGGAATGGACGCGGCGACGATGGCGGTGCAGATCTCGACGGTGGTCCTAGAAGTAAGGTTAGCTAAATGGACTCGTGGCTCAAGAAGTGTTCAGGCGCAACACACCAGATTGTAATGTCGGAGCTATTGAAGAGAAAATCTCCGTGTTTGCCGTAGTTGGGGAGGAACGAGATTTTGATGGCGGCAGCGGCAGTAGCACTGGGGGGGCCGATGTCAGTATGACTTTTCAGTGCTTAATATCAGAAAACAGAAGAGAAATAGGGTTTCTACTCACAAGATACCCAGTGACAAGACCGCAACAACGGCGGCCTTGACCCTCCAGTTGAGCTGAATTTTCCACAGCATCGGGACCGACAGGAGTGCGAAAACCAGATCGGTCAGCACGGAGACACCTATGGATCATTAATTACTGTTGTGTAAAGTGTGCCGGTAGTGTTCGTGAGTTGCAATGACTGACCTGAGTTGAAGAACGCGGCGAACTTCAGGTTGTCAGCTGGGATGCATTCTCCCCCGGGAATTGAGGTGTCCCATGCAAAGGCCAACGGATGGCATTGGAAGAAGACTGTTACTTGTGTTGTCGGAAGGAAATGCGGCTTCAAAAAGAATAGAACGGATCATACAGAAATTTCCCGTTGCCGACAATATCGTAAATGCAATCATCCCCTTGGTAAAGTATTGGTATCGGGTGGAAGGGGTCATCCGTAAGAGAAACAGCCCGACCCTGACTTTGGCCAGACAAAGTGCAATGAGACACAGCGGCTGGGTGACGAAGTTGAGGTGCAGTCCTTTTACCACGTTTTCTTCCGGCTTGATGTACTGGACGTGTCGGCCGGCGCCCATCTCAACTTGTGGGATGATAACCATCATCTCGGCGAAGACTACAGCATGCGAGTTGAGACAAGACTGGTCAGACATGTTGATTATGGGTTGAATACTTGTTGCTGCCACCATGATGTAGTCATCCCATCCGACGAGCTTGACAATCCTGGCCCGAACCCACATTCTCATGGCCACGCCGACCACCGAGACGGCCACCAAGCTTCCGCATATCGACAGGATCTCGGGGCCTCTGTTGATGTCCGGCGGAAGATCGACAGATTTGTCCATGTTGACCGACTCCACCCAGGAAGTGGCCGGACTGATCGATAACACTGAGAAAGGTAGGAAGGGCGCGCGAGGTGGGCAGCGGGAACCGCGACTTCGCGGTGCCTAACACTTTATCTGATATTTCTCAGCCGGGCGTTCTCCCCTTTTGCAACGCAAAACCTCCGCCGGTGGGATACCGTAGGACTGTGCCCCGGCGGCGCAGAGGGAGTAACCGTAGGTTCCACGTCAACATTGTTGGTCTTCCCGTTCCAGATCGCCCTCCGGTTGAATGCACGATTCATGCACGAACCACAGACACCAACAGCGCCGTTCTTGGCCGAGGTGCAGCGGGAATTGAGGTGCAGCGATTCTTCGGTATGGAAAACATAACCTAGCACCAACACGAGAAGAACCTTTGCCATTATCCTGTACTAGTCACTAATCACAATCAGCCATCCCCGCTTCGAGCTGAGGCCCACGAAACTTGACACGATTCTTGCTCGGCGTTGAGGGATATCAGGGAGCTACAGGTGGGTCCGTCATTGAAGGCAACATCAGGGGTGTATCCGGGGAAAGGAAGATTTGACGAACGCCGCCCTCCCGCTCAGCCTTGGGAGCTGGGTCTTGTGAACGCAGCGGCAGCCGGCCGAATGAGACCCATCCGGGTAGCTAGTGTATCTCCGGAACCTGTCGTCAAACTCCCTGCTGAGCCCCTGACTCCGGAGCCTGGGAACATTACCGCGGGCCGGGGGGCCTAGGTCGAATTGTGGCGACATTGACAGACTGAGTGTCATGGAGCAAGACTTCAGCTCTTAACTCGTCGCGATCCATGGACAACATCTTGGAAACTCCACCAGCGCACAAAAAAACATGACGGGAATGCCTCACCGACGCCGTTGAAGACTCGCCGGACAAGATTGGGGCAACAGGATTGAACTTCCCTTTTGCGAAGGTCCTCCGCACGGGGAGGGAGCAACTATCTCGGACCCTGTCCGTCAACCGGGGTTCGGGCAACTAACAACATCCTCTCTACGCCTCCGGTTGGCCCAGAGGCACTTGTCCCCTACTGCCGAGTCTTCGCGCCACTTCCGCTGCATGCAGGTTGAGTCCTAAAGGCCGGCGCCGCAAACCTGCATCGCTCCTTTACCCAAGAACGGTCGTAGAGCGAATCGTCAACAGGCCACTGGGACGTTCTGCACCAAGATGAATATCGGGCTCGGCTCAAGTAACCGGCATCGTTCTCCGCCTGCAGTTGTACCTGCAGCAGGTTTATTATGTCGCCTCCGACGCGCCGTTCCAATTTCTTCCTCTCTTTCTCTCCTTGAGCTGACTCGCCCTCTTCACCTCCCTTCTCGACCCGCGGCAAAGTTCCCCCCGACCGCATCTTCGGGCTTTGGAAGAAACCTGCCAAGATGAAGATCAGCGCCCTCGTTTCCTCTGCCGTGCTGGCCTCCACCGCACTGGCCCTCCCCGCACTCCAGGCCCGTGGCGATCTCGCGACCGACGAGGCCCAGTTCGCGGATCTGACCGAGAGCATTAGGGCAGATGTCCTGAAGGCCCTCGACGACCGCGAGGAAAGCCTCCGCAAGCGCGGCCAGACAGCTACCTGCACGGCGAGGAACGTCGCATTCCGCCGCGAATAGTAAGTCGGAACTCTGCTAACGAGAAACGATCCCGAGGGCTAACTCGGAATAGTGGTTCTCTCTCCAAGAAGGAGAGACTCGCATACGTCAATGCCGTCAAATGCCTCCAGCGTCTGCCGCCGCGCACGCCGGCCAATGTCTCCTCGGGCGCACGGTCGCGGGTAAGATTGCCTCCTCCTCGTCGACGGAGCGATCCGAGATTAACACATATGTCTGCTGCTAGTTTGACGACTTCACGGTGACGCACATCCAGCAGACCATGACGATCCACTACACAGGTTGGTCCCGGGTTCTAGCAGCCACCACGACCCTGCTGACCGCATTCGAACAGGCAACTTCATGCCGTGGCACCGCTGGTTTATCTACCTCTACGAGAAGGCTCTGAGGGAGGAGTGCGGCTACACCGGCTACCAGCCTTACTGGGACTGGCCCAAGTACGCCTCCGCACCCGAGAAGTCGCCCATCTTCAACGGCGACCCGTACAGCCTCGGAGGAAACGGCGACTACGTACCCCACGACGGCCCTGTCATCACGCCTCCCGATGGTGTTGGTGGTTCCAACATCCAGCTCCCCGCCGGCGTTGGCGGCGGTTTCGTCACCACGGGTCCGTTCGCCAACTTGAGTGTCCACCTCGGACCGGTTGGTGGGCTGGAGGGAACCGCGCCCGGCCCGGACGGCGGTCTCGGATACAATCCCCGCCGGCTGAAGAGAGACGTTGGTCCGGCTATGAACCAGAGATATGCCAACTACACGACGGTTCTGAGTGAGTTGATATCGAGTACCAGAAACTACATTGAGCTCATACGGTAACAGACCTTCTTCTGAAGCCCAACATGGCCGAGTACAGGCTTCTTTCTGAGGGAGTACCCTATACTCCTGAGATTGGTACGTCGGAAACTTCAACCGGACGGCAGATCCCATTGGGTCTTGTCAACTAATGTCTTCAAGGTCCCCATGGAGGCATGCACTACGCCATCAGCGGCGACCCCGGTGCCGATCTCTTCACCAGCCCTGGCGACCCGGCCTTCTGGGTTCACCATGGCATGATGGACCGCATGTGGACTCTCTGGTAAGTCTTTGGGTCTCGTACCCATAAACTACGGTGACGCCACTTATCTGACCTTCGGTTTACTACAGGCAAGCCATCGACCCTGTCAGACGCCACACGGATCTCAACGGCGGCGACTACGGCCACACCACGTGGGCAAACAGCCCGCCGTCCAACAAGACGCAGCTGACCGACATGATCGACATGGGATACACCGGGCCCGGCATCCAGATCCAGGATGTCATGGATACGCTGTCTGGGCCTTTCTGCTACTTCTACCTTTGAGCAAGGAGCTGTAGTCAGAAACGGCCGGGGCCGGCACATGCTCGGAACGCCTCACAGGGATATCACAAACTAAGAGTTATCATGAAGTGAAAATACCAAGGAAAAGAAGTCACAGCTTACTACGTCGACTATGGCTCTCATTGTTTGACATTAATATCTTGTCGGTGATATCATAGTTGCGGTTTCCGACACAGCATCAAGCCTTCCCGTGGTCATCACAGCCATCCCATTCCATTTACAAATAGGCTGGTCAAGTGCTAAAATCAGAAACCTGCGAACATGATTGGTCCTTCAGTTTATCCAACTGGGCCTTATGTGTAAACCATGATGCACATTTCATGGAATATTGAGCCAAGGCGTAACCGCGGCGCGGTCCGCAAATGCCGAGCTGCGGGTCGTCGAAGTATGTAGCCAAGTCGTCACCATGACCTCCCGCAACGCGATCAATTACGGGCACCTCATATCATGCCGATGTATCTCGCACATAAAACAGAGCGTCGTGTCGCTCATAATGCTACATTGTTTTCGACCTTTCATCCCTGCATCGAGCAGAAGCCACGCGTTGTCTCAAAATGAACAAAGACAAGATCATGTTCACAACTGTGAGTAACAGAATCCACCGCAACTAGGATCAAGTAAGACTGAACCCAATGCAGATTGGAATGGTGGGGTTGGGCAGCATGGGAGCTGCCATGAGCCTGCTCTTCGCCGAAAACGAGTATCGCGTGTTTTTCTACGACCCGAGTACGTTCGCTCCGACGCCCTCTGGGATGATAACGAAGCTAACTTACACAACCAAGGTCAAGAAAACATCGACAAGCTGAGGAAGGATGCCATAAATCTCGGACTCGACGACCGAATCACCGGCAGAGACAGTTACGAAGACCTCTGCAAGACGGTTAAGGGGGAGAACAGCCCGGGCGTCTTCGTCTTCAGCACCCCCCACGGCCCAGTCGGCGAGAAGGCGGTCGAGGGCCTCCTCGCGGGCGGCCTCGAAAGAGACGACATTATCATCGACTGCGCCAACGAGCAGTGGCAGGTCACGGAGGAACGGCAGAAGCAGTTGGAACCGAAGGGCATCCACTACGTCGGCTGCGGCGTGTCGGGTGGGTACCAGAGCGCCCGCGCCGGCCCCTCCTTTTCCCCCGGCGGCAGCCCCGAGGCCGTGCACCGCATCCTCCCTTTCCTCGAGCAGCTCGCGGCCCGGGATCGGAACGGCCGGTCCTGCACGGGATACGTGGGACCCGGAGGTAGCGGGCACTTCGTAAAGACGATTCACAACGGCATCGAGCAGGGCATGATGTCGGTGCTGTCCGAGGTCTGGGCAGTCATGGTCCGCGGCCTCGGGATGAGCTACGCCGAGGCCGGTCGGGCGTTTGCCGACTGGGACGCGTCCGGGCCGCTGCGACGTTGCTTCCTGGTCCGGATCGGGGCGGACGTCTGCCGCGCCAAGGACGAACGCGGGGAAAACCCACTCGGCCACGTCCGGGACAAGGTCGTCCAGGATGTTGAGGACTCGGAGGGCACCGGGAACTGGACCTGCGACGAGGCCATCTTCCTCCATCAGCCGGCGGCGACGGTTGTCAGCGCCCACCTGTTCCGGTACGCTTCTGCGTACGCCGGGCAGCGGAAGCAGAACAAGGATGCTGCGGGCGGTGGTGTGCGTGCTGGGCGCCTGAGCAGCGCGACATCAAGGGAGGAATTCCTCTCGGCGCTTCGGGCGGCGACGTTCTTCGGCTTCACGGCTTGCTTCGCGCAGGGCATGGACATCGTCCAGGCGCGGGATAAGAAGCAGGGCTGGGGTCTCAAGTACCGCGATATACTCCAGCTGTGGCGGGGCGGCTGCATCATCCAGGCCGACGGCATCGTGGACATTTTTGACGAGATGTACGCTCGCCAGGACCGCAACGCCGACGACGACGTCCTTTCGAGCCGCGAAGTTGCCCGGGCTCTCTCCGAGGCGTTCCCCGAGACGAAGAAGGTCGTGCTGGCGGCGGTTGAGGCCGACCTCTGCGTTCCGGCACTTAGTCAGAGTCTGGAGTACTACAAATATTCGACGTCGACGGAGCTGCCAACACAGTTTATGGAAGCTGAACTGGACTACTTTGGGAAGCACATGTTTGACCGGAAGGAGGACCCGTGGCCTGGAAAGCCGAGGACGGGACAGCACCACTTTGAATGGAAGCCGGCCAAGGGGAAGCTAGACACGTTGTAAATGGAGCAACCATTAAGTCGTTTAATATTTTTCCATTCCCGACTCAATTTGGATCATAAAGAGTTTCTTCTAGAGATGTTTCCGTTCTGGCAGATCTTGCTTCGCATTGCTGCCCGTCCCAATATTGTGGAAAGTACAGGCGCCGTGGATCAACAAGTTTCTCTTTTGTCTTCTCTCCCTGTTGTTCTTTTTTCCTTGACGTCCTCGTTGTCTTCATTCTTCCTCTGATCCATCACCATTGTTTCAGTCCTCTCCTTCGTCCCTGCTGCCCGTGGGGCAACGGCCGTTTGGTCCCGTTTTACCTAATTTCGTCCTCCATCTCCATTTCCTGGACTTGTTTCTTGTGATCCAGGGATCTGAAATAGAACCAAAAAGAAACAGCAGCTACCACTGTCAAGCCGGCAATGACAGAATACAGGATGACCAGCGTCGGGTCTCGGGTGATGGGCGAAAGGGCAATGCCGATGACCGCCGCCAAGCCCGCGGTCAGCTGCGTCACGGCTTGGACGACACTCTTCATGCTCTTGGGGGCCTGTTCATATGCGATCTCGGATATCGTCGCGAACCCCAGGATCTCGGCTACCGCGAGAATGAACCACACTGGCATCTGCACCCACACGCTGATATCGTTTCCAACAACGACGACGGATGACCCCTGACCTATCGTGGCCTCGGGGCAGGTCAGCGGGTGGTCGTAGCACGGTCCGCGGGAGTAGATGAGATGCTGGATTCCAGCTGCGTAGGCCATGGCCGTGCCCATGATGAAGCATGCGGCCGATATGCGGACAATGGGCCCGAAGGGCGCTCCAGCCCGGCGCAGTAGGGGAAAGACGCCTTTCTGGATGATTGGCCCAAGGACGATGCACGCAACCGGGTTCCAGACCTGCATCGTGTCGTTGGGAATACCGTTCAGCCGCATCTGACCAGCCTGGGAGATGAGATTGTTCATGATCTGGATGTATGCCAGGTAAAATGGCGCAGAGAAGAGCCTGCGGGGTATCCAGTCAGTCCTTCCTTGGTTGACCCGATGATCCACAGCTGTGACTGGACTTACAAGACTCTTGACACCGTCAATGTCTGCCTCAAATCGTCGATAATTTTGGTATCCCACGGAACAGCTTTTCCGTAGCGTTCCTTCTGAGCCTCCGGCGTGGCAGCTTCGAGACTGAACCTGTGCCTGACTGCGCACCAAAGAGCCTTGAGTGACAGCGGCAAGACACTCCCTTGAGTGTACATGTTGACTAAACAACGATCAGCATCTAGTTGCACCTCGACCTCCTCGACCTCCGTGGGTCAAGCCCAGAGAGTCTCTAGCGCGCTCACTTACCCAACTTTCTCTTCCACACGTAAATCAGAATGACGGTAATGAAAAGAGAGGCGAAGCCAAGAAGGTATGAGGCCCAAAAGTCAACCTTCTTTTCGATCCAAGTGGATGCCAGTGACGAGAGAGCGGCGAAGTTGCCTAACCTGTACGTGTGGAACAACTTGCAGTCAGATGGCACTGCCGAAACAATTAAGACAAAGAGGGCAAGACTTACCAGAAGAACATGTTGGTGATGAACTGTATCGTAAGACCGCGGTCGGCAACGATCGCCTTTTGGCCCTTGATCTTGAGAACCAACTGATCGGAGCGGTCGTACTGATCAACTGGGAAGAGACATGTACGTTAGCGATGATATTTTTTGAGCGCAAGCCGGGTGGGCAACCCGCCTAGAAATGGAGGAAGCGTCGCTTTGACACCTGCGACGCCGATTGCAATGAGGATCATCGCTGCGATGAGGCCGGGCAGACCAGCACCTCTATTCAAGGCAACCGGGAGGGATGTGATGAGGAGTATTAAGCTTCCACACTGGTATATCCTGTTCATTCGTTAGCAACACTCGATCCCGCAGCCGCGAACAACCCTTGGTCCTCTCTCAACATTCACTTACCCCAGGCTAATCATGAGCGTCTTCTGGCGCCCAAACTTCATGTCGGATAAAATGGCAAATGGTATCGGGGACACAAACTGCAGAAGAAGAAACATGTTGGAGAGGTTTGTGGCCATCTGTTGTCCAAGACCAAGGGCCCCGGGGGCGGCGCTACTGCCGCGCTCATTCTGAATGTAGTTTTCTGGGGGGGAGGTGTAAGTACAGATGCAGCCTCAGTCTGTAGATGCCGAGTCTTGGAAGAAACACATCTCGAAGATCAGAACTGAAGGGGGGGAGGGGTTAAGTTTCACTCACGTAAGGGTGCCGATAAGCTGTAATAAGCAAAGCGCTCGGCGGCCCCGGCAACAGCAACTATCCATACTGGAATCGGGATCTTGTCCACGGCTGGGACGCGTTCCAGGCCCTCATCATCGAAGACTTGGTTTGGCTCCGGGTATCTGACGGCGATGCAGCGTCAGGGCCTCACAGCTGTGACAATTGGGTAGGAACTCTCTCTCACCTCGCCTCGACGTCCGTCATCGTTGGTGAATGTGGATGGGAATATTTTGCTGGCACCACTTAGACAAACGAAGCACGGAAGAATCATGCGTCACTTAACCAAGTTCTCAGTCAAAAGCAGGGAACAGAACACGTTCATGTCTATCTCGAGCTCGGTATGGTGCTATGAGAGTGTTTGAGCAGGTTTCCCTGGAACATCGCGGGTGCCAAGACAAACCCATGCCAAGTGGGTTCGTTAGCTGGACCCCTACGAATGCTTCGACTCTTAATCCGCCAGGCAGCTCAAATGATCCCCCGCCCATCCGCCCGGACTTGAAAACAGGCTACACTAGACGAGCCGGGGACTTCGTCGTGTCTCCGGACTCCAGTCCGACCAATTTGGTTTCCACTTCCCCCCTCCTCCCGAACGACAGAGGGGCGCTTCGAATCTTCCTGCAACTTGGGACCAAAGAAAGTTACATCTGGTATCCAGTTAAGTGTCCGAGGCCGCGGTGGCCTCCGTCCAGCAATGGTTTGCGCCCTATTTTCGTCCAAGCCGGAGGCTCTCGGGGACTTCATGTGCAAATCTGGCTCAATATCTCCACCCGTACGAGCGTACTTCGTATTACATGATACAAGCTTCAGACCTTCCAGTTCTCAAAGGACCTTTTGCAGCATGCCTCCGCAGAAGACATCTGGTTCGAGCCCGGCCGCTTTCATGTTGACGTGAGGGAATCTGGTGCGAACTGCTCTGGGGTGTCACACTGCATGAGACCCCAGGAAGTTCAAGTGCGGAACAGCCCAATGTTCAAGCTTAGTTGTTTCAAGCTTAAGACTCAAATGAATTGCGCCATTTCACACACTCATCCATCAGCTAGCTTGTACGTAAAGTGATCCCTCACAAACTGTACCTTTTCCAAGCAATCACCCCGTCCCACCCTCGAAGCAACCGTGACATATGCCACCCACCAGAGTTCGGGCGACTCAGGGCCCTGGACCACGTCCCCGCGCTTCTTGCACGTCTTGTAGTCGACGATGCAGTCCCGGAGCCACGGGTGACGGTCCATCATCTCGACCACCGCGTCTTCGGTCTCCATGATGCCCGATCGCCTTGCCGGGAGGATGGTGACGCCAAGTGTATACTGCGGTTTGCCGCCCTTGAATGGCTGCGAAAGTGCTTTCACACGCTCGTGCTCTGCAGAGCCGAGAGCAAGGAGGAGCCTGATGGCGTAGTAGTCGACTCCATAGGCCAGCAGCACGCCGACGGTGTTGAGATATCCCGGCGGCCGAGCGTTGATCTCGTGAAGATAGCACGACGCCATCTCACCCCCGCTTGATGCCGGTGGGGCATGGAGGTCCAGGAGTCCGTTGTCTTCGCGAGCTCGGTAAGCGGCTCTCGATCCGCGCACTCTAGCCTCGCAGTGGAAAATTCCGGACGGGAAGCCCTGTCGCAGGATGCTCTTCTTCAGCGACTCCCTCATCATGGCCTTCTCGTCGTCGGGGAGTCCGGAAGGGACGAGCATCAGCGTCTCCATGAAGTTGGCGTTTGCTGCGTCGTCTTTGCCGGCCACATCTGCCGTGCAAGGGAAATCGTCCGTGATGTCGCAGAACAGGATCTCGCCGTCGAGGATAACGAAGTTGGCGTCGACTTCGGGGCCGTCGATGTACGGCTCGACGACCACGCCGGTGCTTCGGTTGGGCGAGTTGGCGTGCCGCTCTGACGCCTTTCTCACTGCGGCGTACAGCGACGCTTCGTCGATGACCTTTGTGACGCAATCCGAGTTCCAACCGGTGCAGGGCTTGACGATGAGGGGATACCGGAGCGTGGTCTTTCGCTCCGCGATGATGGCGTCCAGATCGCCAGGTTTGGTGACCAGGAAAGACTCGCCAGAGCCCTCGTCTTCGAGACGTCGCGTCGCGGCCTTATCTCCGGCAGTGGCGTACGCGGATGACGGCGCCGTCGGGAGGCCAAGCATCTCGCATGCGCGCGCGACGCCCGCGAGCCTCAGGTCGCTGATGGTGGTGATACCGTCGACGGGGTGCGGGTAGCTCTTCACCGCGTCGACAATGCGCTGGGAAAACCCTTCGTCGACGTCGATGTTGGTCGAGATGAAGGCTTCGCGGAGGTAGGCGTGAGGGCCGTTGTCGTCCTCGAGCCAGTGGTCGGGATGGTCCAGAACGACAAGGGTGAGGCCCAGCGCAATTGCAGCCTCATATGCCCGCCTGCTGGACTCGAAGTCCTCGCGGCCCTGGACCCAGAACACTCGTCGGCGTTCCACCGGGGCTTCCAAGAGCCACGGAAAAGACAGTCGCGTGTCGATCTCTTGGTTCAGACGTTGCAACAACGCCCCGATGCCCTCAACTAGAACGGCCTCAAGCAGGAGGCCTCCCATGGCCTGAGGTACGACTTGAAGACCCGAGGACGCCTGGGCCTCAATGTTGTCATTCACAGAGGCGACGGGGGTGACGTGAGAGAGAGGCTTCAAGAATGACCCCGACGCTCCAACAATCTCGCATCCCTCGAAGCGCCGCTCCAAGAAGTCGGATCTTGCGACCTGCCCATCCTTGCTGGAAAAGAAGAATCTGACGATGACCACTCGAGTGTCGTCTGAGCTCTCTAAGGCGTTGAAACCTTCTCTCAGAAGATCGAAATGTCTGGATTGGAACTTGTCTCCAGAAAGATCAACGGGTGAAGAGTCATCCAATGATGACAGATCAGTCGACTTCAGGATGAAATCCTGCGTCCAGAGATTGAGAGACGAGAACTCCGTTCGTGCAGAAGAGGCGTCTTGAAGTTGAAGCGATGCTGAGAGAGTACCCAAATCGCTGTCAGCAGGAAGGCACCGGGTTCAGAGCCACCCTTGGAAGAACTCACCCAGTTTGCCCTTGAAAGAGAGCAGCAATCTCTCCCCAACAGAAGTCTGCGATGCCATGTTTGCTTCCTTTGGCAGGATCAAGCCCAGAAATGGCTGTGCTGCGATGACGCTCAATCAAGCTTTCTGTCCAAGAAGAGAGGTAGCTGCACAGAGCTGAATTCAGCGCCAAGTCGCTTCCACAGGTGAGACTTG
This sequence comes from Colletotrichum sojae, assembly GCA_014235955.1. NCBI lineage: Eukaryota > Fungi > Ascomycota > Sordariomycetes > Glomerellales > Glomerellaceae > Colletotrichum > Colletotrichum sojae. Next base: position 10,542 of record WIGN01000337.1, on the reverse strand, counting down.
CCGATCGACCCTGCACGTCGATCGAGACGCACCTGTATATTTCTTGGCGCAGGCTGCCATCAACGATCAAGATGCGCTCGGATTTCGAACTATTGAAGTCCGGAAAACGAAATACTAACCCATTGTTGGCGCGGGCAGGGCCGGATGTCGAAATCAGCTCATATGCGCTCAAAAAGAGCCAACAAGCCAATTGTTTCTTCATACGAACCTTCAAGTGGGTGACGGCGGCCTTGGCAACCCCTCGGTTAATATGTCGCTCATGGAGCCCACATCCCTGTTTGGTGTCGTCCCCGTTGTTGCTCTCGTCTCTGCCCTCTATTAATATGTGCTTCTCGAGTGTAAGAGCCCCAGTCCCCCCCCAAACTTGCTCAGTAGCACGATACTACTTAGTGTCGTAGCATCGCACTTAAACCGGCCTTGGCGTATGTGTAAAGTCGCGCGCGGACAGGGCGCCGTGAAGTGGGATGACCCATTAGCATGAGGCGAAAGCGAAATGCCGAATTTGATAGAACTACGATTGCTTCAAGGGATATCCGGGGCTGAAGACTGCAAGCTGCTCAATCCACCGCGTGCTACCACTAGGTTGTCAATTACGTGGCTGGTCCTCCGGGGCCCGAGAACCAGGGAGGAGTAATCACAATTGGGGGACGAGGGACGCATGGAGCCCAAAGATGCTGCTATTTGAACCCTTAAAACCAAAGCTGGCAGTCGAAGAATTTTGGCAGTCCGTCTTGGTGAAAGCCTGTGAGCCTCACTCTTAACCATGGACAATCTCAATGTCTTCCGTGGCCCGGAATCGGTGGCCAACTACTTCAACCCAGACAATAACCCACCTCTGCCCCTCGTTGAGATTCCCGATCGACTGAACAAGTACAGGAAACATGGTGTTCGCATTTATGCCAAGCTTCTCACAGCCTTACCTGCCCACAATGTGAAGTCATTGCCAGGTTAGTATCTCGTAGCCCCCTTCCTCTAAGGTGTTGAGCAGCTCGGCTGTGTTGGTTCTTCGGGCTCTAATGCGACGTCAGCTTTAGGAATGCTCATAAACCAACCGAAGGCGGCACACCAGGCTATCGTTGAAGCGAGTTCCGGTTCCACTGTGCTGTCTCTCGGCATTATATCCCGCGTCCTTTGGGGAAATGAGGACGTCACTGCGCATGTGACGAATAAGAAGCATCCTGATTCTTTGAAGCTGCTCAGATTCTTCGGCCTCAAAGTGTAAGTTCAAAGACATCAACCACGTCTTATGTTGGAACATTGTGCTAACAATAAGCCAGGTCCCTATACGGCGGGCTCGCTCAGCAAGAGCCAACCGATCCCCTTGGGATCATGCAGAGATTGAGGGACAGGTCTGCAAAAGATGACAACCTCTGCTACCCGGGTCAGTACGACAACGAGAATGTAGGCTCAATGACTGCTGAAATCCTGATCATTCCCCGGAAGACGAGCGGCTGACCCTTCATCAGAACTGGAAAGCACATGAACGCTGGACTGGGCCGCAGATTCTCAAGCAGTTGCCCGAGATCAAGATTTTCTGCACGACGGTTGGAACCGGAGGTGAGTACCTGCATCTCATTCCGGCAGATTGATGGTCTAACTGTTGGCATAGGCTGCATAACGGGGACTGGGGTTTATCTCAAATCGGAGAAGCCCTCGGTGAAGGTTTTAGGGTCAGTATACCCACGTGTTGGCCCCGGGCTGGGTGATGCTGATGCCAAGTAGTGTGTTCAACGTCTTTGGTGACCCGACGCCGGGCCCGCGTCATTATCACGGCTTTGCAACCTGCGGGTTCCCATGGAAAGGCACCGTCGATGAACAGCGGGAGGTTGCATCGGCCGATGCTTACCGCATGTCGATGAAGCTCTCCCGCGAGGGTATCATCGCTGGTCCTTCCTCAGGGGAGGCGCTTTGTGGGCTCCTTGACTACATCGGGGACATGAGCTCTAGCGGCGCCCTTGCCGACCTCGCAGAGCCGTCTACGGGAGAGGTGTCCTGCGTGTTCACATGCAGCGACCTACCCTACCAGTATCTCGACGGGTATTATCAGAAGCTCTCCGAGGATGAGTTTCCGCCCATTGAAAACAAAGTAAGAGCGAAAGATGCACGCAAGATAGTAGTAGCATTGTCATTTGATTCCACCCAGACTAACGCTCTCAGATACTCCTAACCTGCGATCAGAATAGACACGATGAAAGGTGGATCTTGGATCCCAAAGACGCTGTTAAGATGGTACACGAGAGACGTGGGACAAGCCAAAAGGCAGAGGAACTTTGGGAAGATTCTCAAAGCGGCGTCGACCCCTCGAAATCTTTGTCCGAGAGTACCCGGCCAAGGAAAAGTCTTGCGCAGTGGATCAAGACCTGTTTCTTGGGCGTTGGTGCTTCGACCCAGGAAGGGTGTGCGGGGACGGTCGCGCCCCACTCTCTATCATCCCCGCTTGTGATTGACCTTCGGAGCTCTCGAGACTTTTCTCGGAGTCATATGCCAGGAGCTTATAACCTGTCATTGGATGACTCGGTCCCTCGGGCAAACTCGGGCGTTGACCTCTTTGCGGACGCCGGCGCAGTTCACGCTGCTTGGAGTAACCTCAAGACGATATTTGCTACCGTACGGGCGACGGAGCTGATTGACCGGTCAAGGAAGGCCAAGCTCCCTGTTTTGGTTGTCTGCTACAATGGCGAAGTCTCTCGCCTGGCGACCTCCGTTCTCCGTAGCAAAGGAGTCGAGGCTTTCAGTGCTAAGGGTGGATTCGAAGCACTTGGGAGGGCAACAGCCAAGGGTGTATCTAATGTTTGAAAGGAATCACTAGCAAATGAGAAACAGAAAGATGGGCCTCCGTGATCCAGTGCAGTCTGAATATTAATCAAGTGAGGTTACGTCCGTCCAAATACCCCTGCCAGTTCACTCCGGCTTGTGGAGTTTTAAACTCACGACCCCGAAAACACCATCCAATAAGATACCTTCTTTTTCCACGGAAAGACGGTAATCGTCCGCGCCCTTGCAGGCCAAGACGCCAAGAGAGCGAGAATGAGCAAGATATCGGCGCCATCCACTCAGTTGGTTCGCGATGGTCAGACATTTTTGACGGACGTTGTCTCTTTCTAGGATATTAGGCCTCGAGGACTGGATCTAAGTTGTAAGTTGTCGGAACACCCTACGCGGGACCAGACAGAGTGTGGCATGTAGGTTCTTATTAAACACATCCTGCGGCCCTCCCGTATGCACGCTCCTTTCTGCATGCACATCGGCGGCTATTTTCCTCCTGCAACCTACAGGAACCGGCTAGTTTCGACAACCGCACGATGTCATCGACACACCTTCTGGTCGGCCTCTTTGCCGCCCTGCAGGTCCCTGCAGTCCTGGCCGATGGCCAAGGTCTGATCGGATGGGGCAAGACCATGTACCACCCGACTTGCGCTTTCGCCTGTCGTGGAGTCGTCAAGGGCTGCCCTCTTCTCTGCACCCCCGAACACGGCGAGGTGCACGGCATGGGCCATTCTACAACGACAACGCCGCCGGAATGCTACACCAGCGACCCTGCCTTCCTCCGCACGATGGCCCTCTGCCTCGATACCTACTGCCCCCTGTCCGACAAAGCCTCGCCGAGCCTGCTCGAAGACTACTGGGCATCACACCTCGCGACGGGCACCGTCGGTGACTACCAATGGGTTCCCACGATGACCTACGCCGAGGCCCTGATGGCAGCGCGCGAAGACGAGGCTCGGGCCGCGAACGGAACCGCGACGAACACAACCGACTCCGAATCTCACGGCGGACATCGGAGGAAGAGACAACACGACCACGGCGGATCTACGGAGGAGTCTGGGAACACCACGCTCGGCACACATAGCGCCTTGCCGACGATCAAAGCGAAGCAGCCGTTGAACGTGACAAGCTTCGTCGTTGAGGCGGATTGGCAGAAGCAGTACAACGGAATGATGTCGTTTGAGATCAACGAGATGGGACACGCCACCTACACGTAAGCTTACCTGCATTGCTTGACTTGATGGACTGAGCCTTGGCTTACCTTTGTTGCAGGATCATCGTCATGCTCGTCGCACTCTTCATTCCCGTTATCCTCTCGCTCACCCGCTTTATCCCCAGCCTTACCCGAAGCCGAACATGGACATGGATCAACATGACGCTCGTACATACCGTTTCTTTTGGCTCAAAGCACCGGGAGCCGGTAGCTCTCAAGGCCGGAGGCGGCATTGTGCCTACCCGTGGCCAAGCGCTCTACATCGCCCTCATCAGCTTCCTCAACCTCATCTTCCTGCTGGCGCCGTACCACATGATTCAGCCCCAGTCGACATTCGGATCGAGACAGGAGCAGGAGATCAGCGTCATCGGCAACCGGGCCGGCAACCTTGCCATGGGGAACGTGGTCGCCCTGTTTGTCTTCTCTACGAGGAATAACGTTCTGCTCTGGGTGACCAACTGGAGCCACGGGACGTTTCTTTTGCTGCACAGATGGCTTGGGTACTGGTGTATCTTCCACACGGTTCTTCACTCCATCATGCTTCTTGTCTACTACAAGATGTTTGGCGACTACGAAGCAGAGCTGGTTAAGGACTACTGGATCTGGGGCATCGTCGCAACAGTGGCTGCCGTTTTGATCCTGCCGTCGTCGTTGCTGGTCGTCCGGCAAAGGGTGTATGAGGTGTTCCTAACCCTCCACCACCTGTTCATCATCCTCTTCCTGGCGGGATTCTACTACCACATCTGGTACCTCTATACCTACAACTGGGGTTACGAGATATGGGCTTTCATCGCCATCGCCATCTGGGTCATCGACCGTTTGTGGCGCCTCGTCCGAATGGGCTTCAACGGGTGGCGTGCGGCCGTCCTCACCCCCGTTGAAGGCTCTGGCGGGGAATATATGCGCATCGAGATTGACGGCGTCCATGCCGAGGGCGTCGTGTATCTATGCTTCCCCACGCTCACCTGGACGTTCTGGGAGAACCACCCCTTCTCCGTTGCGTCATCGTTTGCCGGCGGACGTGTCCAACCTCGCTCGCCCGTTGGGACGTCAGTGTCTTCCGAGGATCCGGAGAAGTCCGCTGTGGACCCCAAGGGCGATAGCGGAGTCCGAGTCTCGGCCTCGCCGACCATGTCGCCGAAATCAGGACCTCGTGCGACATTCATCGCCCGCAGTCTCACAGGAATCACCGCGAAGCTTGCTGCCCGGCTCGCGTCGAGCGGAGGAACGCTTCGGATCCCGGTTTTGGTGGAGGGATCGTATCACTCCAACGCCACCAGCGAACTGTCGCAGTGCACGTCTTTGCTCTGTGTTGCCGGAGGCGTCGGCGTTACCGCGGTGTTGCCGCTGCTGCGCTCCTTGGAGGCCCCTCGGCGGTCGCGACTCGTTTGGGGCGTTCGCAACAACAGCCTGGTTGAGGGTCTTGCGCCGGAGTTGGCGCAGCTTCTGAGTCATGCGGAGATCAGTATCAGTGTCGGGGAGAGGATCAACATTTACCAAGTTCTGCATGAGGAGCTGGCAAGGGATGACGAGAAGGGGCCCGTTGGGGTCGTTGTTTGCGGACCCGCGGGGATGGCAGACGACGTTCGAGCAACGCTGTTGGAGCTGTGCAAGGGAGGATCGTCAAGCAGGCCATTCGTGTTTGTTGATGAAGCTTTCAGCTGGTAGCGCAGCTCAGGGATGGTTAGTGTACACAAGTGTAGGCCAGCGTTGGCGTAATGCGGAACACACCATTGAGCAGTATGAGTTTAAGATTAAGAGGCTGTAGTAGTGAAGACTTTAAATACAACCTGGCTGAAATGAAAGCTGATTTACGGTCAAGATATGGTTAAAGTCGCAACCCTCTTCGCGTTTGGCATGTGCCGGAGTACCAGAGAGACTGGACCCTACGCATGCAGGGTCTTAGTTCGGACGGTCTAGACATTGGGGTCTTTTATTCCACACCCCTCAATTGAGCATTTCACAATGCCTCTAGCTGTTCCAGCCCATTACTACTTAGGTACTCCTGTTCCTATTATTTCTTACTCTTGCCGTCGTCCGTCATTATCACTATTGTTCGGCATCGTCGTTGTCGTCCGTCACCGTCCCTGTTGTCCGTTGTCGTTGTCCGTCGTCGTCCGTCGTCTTTGCTACTGCCTTTTGTTATTGTAGGTGCTTGTGGGAGGTGGGATATTCTGCCTAGGGGGTGTGATATAATGGTCCCCTTTACATTTTCCTTCGTAAATCTCAGAACAGGGGTCCCACAACAGACACTAATCGAAAACGGTTCAAACCTTGAGCCATTCCCGATGCCATTTTGCATGGGATTTAATCTCGGATTGACGCTAATATCATAATTCGCCCCTCCATGACGTGTGCGGACAGAAACTGCGAACGAAAGCGGCTTGACGGAGAATTCTTCCCCTGTCGCACGTGATATGCAGCGAGTCAGCACGATCGAATTTGCGCTCGTGAGTCTCATCTCACAACATCGTCTCATCACATCGTCTGAACAACCTCTCGGAACGAACGGAACAACACCCAATTCAACCTCGGAACGCCAGTTCCAACCGCGTCGCCAGCGCCTGATTTCACGAGACTCGCCCACCATGGCGCTCAGCCGCGTCAAGTCGAAGGGACTGGGCCACGTCGAGCTTGGTGGCGGCGGCGACGGCGGGCGGTCCAACACCGCGTCGACCGGCAACGTCGGGAGCGACGGGCGCGTCAAGGTGCGCTTCCACGCCAACCCTCAGAAGCTCGCGAAGTGGTATCAGGAGTTCCAGCGCGGATTTGGGGCCCGCCCGGGCGACGACGAGAACGAGGAGCTGGCCGAGGCGCTCCAGCGGCGGCGCACCAGCGTCGTGCTCGAGAATCTCAGGAGGGACCCGCCGGCGCGGAATCCGCGGCTCAACATCGCCATTCACATCGTCGGCTCCCGGGGAGACATACAGCCGTTTATCCCGATCGCCCAGTTGTTGATGAAGTCGCCGTACGGCCATCGCGTTCGCATCTGCACTCATCCCGTGTTCAAAGACTTTGTCGAGTCCAATGGCGTCGAGTTCTTCAGTATCGGCGGCGACCCCGAGGCGCTGATGGCCTACATGGTGAAGAACCCGGGCTTACTGCCCAGCCGTGAAAGCGTCAAGGCCGGAGACATCGGTCAGAGGAGAAAGGAGATGGCCGAGATCATCGACGGAGCCTGGAGGAGCTGCATTGAAGCAGGGGGTGGGATGGGGGGACGCACGACCGCCGCCACTGTCAAGGATACCGAAGACCTCTTCGTTGCGGATGCAATCATCGCCAACCCGCCATCGATGGCGCACATCCACTGCGCAGAGAAGCTCGGGATCCCGCTTCACATGGTGTTCACCATGCCCTGGTGCCCGACACAGGCATTTCACCACCCGTTAGCATCGATGAGTTACGGGGAAGCAGACAAGAGCGCTGCCAACTACCTCTCGTTCATCATGATGGAGTTGTTGACTTGGCAAGGGTTAGCTTCCTAACCTTTCAACTGGGTGCAGATCGGTGACAATTAACAAGTGTTGCAGACTCGGAGACCTGATCAACAAGTTCCGCACGCAGACTTTAGGTCTTGACCCCGTATCGCCCATGTGGGGGTGCCAACTCCTACCTCGACTCCGCGTGCCGTTCACATTCCTTTGGTCAGAGTCGTTAATACCGAAACCCGACGATTGGGACTCGCATATCAAAATCACCGGCTTTTCCTTCCTGGCATTAGCCGACAAGTACACGCCCCCGCCAGATTTGACAACATTCCTGGAAGCGGGCCCTCCACCCATTTACATCGGCTTCGGATCTATCGTCGTCGACGACCCGAAAGCGCTTACCCAACTAATTTTTGATGCTGTTAGGATATCCGGCGTCCGGGCCATCGTCTCAAAAGGCTGGGGCGGCGTTGGCGGTGGCGACGTCCCTGAAAACGTCTACCTCATCGGGAACTGCCCACACGACTGGCTGTTCAAGCGAGTGTCCGCTGTGATCCACCACGGCGGCGCCGGTACCTCTGCTGCCGGAATCGCGGCCGGGCGTCCGACGGTGGTCGTCCCGTTCTTCGGTGACCAGCCGTTCTGGGGCCAGATGATTGCAAAAGCCGGCGCCGGCCCGGTTCCCGTCCCGTTCAAGGAGATGACGGCGGAGACGCTGGCGGCGAGCATCACCTTTGCTCTGAAGCCCGACGTCCAGGTCGCCGTTCAGCAGATGGCGGAGCGCATCGCGAAGGAAGACGGAGCTGGCGACACCGCGGCGGACATCCACGACCGGCTCGTCCTGGACGGCATGCGCTGCGACATCTGCCCCGAGCGGCTGGCGACATGGCGGCATAAGAAGACGGGCGCGCACCTCAGCAGCTTCGCCGTCGCATGTCTGGCCAACAGAGGCCTGATGAAGCCGCACGATTTCAAGCTGCTGCGTCACAAGCACTGGTACGTCGACGAGGGCGCAGAGCATCCCATTATCGGACTCGTCGCTGCGGTGTCTGGGTTCTTTACCGCTGTCGGTACTGCGACGTCGGATTACTCTCGGCGCCTTCGCGCTCATCCGGAACGGCTGTCTCCGCCCGCCAATAGCCACGACGAAGTTGCCCAGTCGGAGAGGCCGAAGTCTGTCGGGGGAGGGACGGATACCACCGCGACCACCGACCAGAAACCCGACCAGTCGACAGATGCCGACACGTGCACCCAAGACGGCCATCTGCAAGGTGTGGCGAGGGCGAACGCCCTGACGCCAGCCCAGATGGAGGCCTTGGCGCTGAAGATGGCAACCAAGTCTCTCCGACATCCCGACCCCAGGGTCGAGCTCGCCGGCCTCGAGAACGCACCAGAAGGCAGGCGGAAGTCGTCAGTTTTGACTTACCAAAAGGGCCAGCGCGGCAGGGCGTACGAAGTCACCCGAGCGACTGGCCGGTATGGTCTCGAAGTGGCCAAGGCCGGCTTGAAAGCCCCCGTTGCTGTCTTCTACAACGTCGCGAACGGATGCCATAACTATCCCTCATATGGCCCCGTCAGCCACGACGTTCGTCGGCGGGACGAGATCACCGGACTCGGGAGCGGACTCAAGACGGCCGGAAAGGAGGCCGTTCTCGGAACTTGGGAGGCGTTTCGCGACGTTGTCATGAGGCCTTATCAGGGAGCGAAGAAGGAGGGTCTCAAGGGTTTCGGCAAAGGCCTATGGCAAGGCCGCCGGGGCTTCACATACAATCTCGCAGCTGGTAAGTCCCTCTTACAAACACATCCACTCGCCAACCCCGAAAGAGTTCCAAAAGCAAAGATGAATCATGGACTAACTAGGAAACAGCGCTATTTGGCTTGCCGGGATACACTCTCAAGGGCATAGAAAAGGAGCTTTCGAAACATCAAACTACAAAACTCAAGGCTGAAGTCCTACTGATTAGACTGAGGCAGGGAATCAACGACTTTAGAAGCGCGACACCAGAAGAAAGAGAGGAGGTAATTGAGCGGTGGAACAAGTTTTTGTCTGGGCGTTCTTGAATAAGGCTATACCCCCCGAATTTCCTTTGTCTCCGAACATGTAACAATAGTAGTAGTCCCTATATGTGGGATGAAACGGCACATTCAACGGGATCAACAGACGACGCAGGTCACGTGGACGAGCACGTGACCACCGCCGGACGAAGCTCCGGCTCCTACATCCACGGCTAGCGAATTGACATGTTCGCGCGTTATGCCCAGTCTTCCCGCAGACACCACACCGCCTGACAGAACCTGCGAGTCATTCATCAACCCAAGGTTTGATGCTGCCTCAATACTACGATAAGCCTGGACCAGCATCGACACAGGGCACCGACTATGCCTAGAAGCATACAACTTAAAGGCACGGATCGGCCACGTAGGCCAATTCTCTCTTTTAGACAGAAAGACATCTCAATACATTCACTTGTGCCTATATGACGCTTCCACTGGCTAGACTGACTATCCGTCACCGCCGTTGGTTCGTCTCAGTCCTCGGTCGGCGACCACTACTCCGGCGCGTTTCCTCCTCAGTCTGGGCTGTAGCCTCCCTTTGTGATTGAAGGTCCTCGGCCTCACCTACAGTAAGACTCCCTCCTTGTCTAAGCCGGTGTTACGAGCGGGTCAGGGCAACCAACTGTGGCACAAAGCAAAAGCTTCGGTAATGATGCCTCCAGCATCATTATCCCCTGTTCTGCACTATATAGCTACGCCTCTACAGGGACCAACTGCAGCTGGGCGTAACAGCCGGGGATTTTTAGCCCTCCAGCGTCGGCTAAGTAGGTTGTTCCCTTCCCGAAGGATTTTGTTCTCAGACCTCAATAAGGCAATCTGGTGCATAAATCCATGCGCCCCCTTTGATAAATGCTCAACAGCCTCAATAATTGAAGTTGGTGAGCTATTTTGATGACGGGAGATTCGATTCTTAATGAGTTCGGACTGAGAAGTTGCCTCTATTGGTGTTGGAACAATGCTTCCAACCGGGGGCCTCGGGAGCCGGCGAATCGATTGCTTCGCAACCCACCTTTTGGACCAATAGGGTCGCGAGGATTCGTCGGTGTTGGCACTCGGCCAACATCTTCAAATCGGCTCTTA